>ML103212.1:0-41340 GCA_003697995.1 Taxidea taxus jeffersonii
TAATACTTTTAGGGTCTCTCTTTGCTTAGAGGACCCCTTTCAATATTTCCTGTAGAGCTGGTTTGGTGTTTACAAATTCTTTCAGTTTTTGTTTGTCCTGGAAGATTTTTATCTCTCCTTCTATTTTCAATGATAACCTAGCTGGATAAGGTATTCTTGGCTGCACGTTTTTCTCGTTTAGTGCTCTGAATATATCATGCCAATTCTTTCTGGCCTGCCAGGTCTCTGTGGATAAGTCTGCTGCCAATCTAATATTTTTACCATTGTATGTTACAGACTTCTTGTCCCGTGCTGCTTTCAGGATTTTCTCTTTGTTGCTAAGACTTGTAAATTTTACTATTAGATGGCGGGGTGTGGACCGATTCCTATTGATTTTGAGGGGTGTTCTCTGCACCTCCTGGATTTTGATGCTTGTTCCCCTTGCTGTATTAGGGAAATTCTCTACAATAATCCTCTCCAGTATACCTTCTGCTCCTATTTCTCTTTTTTCTTTTTCTGGAATCCCAATTATTCTAATGTTGTTTTGTCTTATGCTATCATTTATCTCTCGAATTCTCCCCTCGTGGTCCAGTAGTTGTTTGTCTCTCTTTTGTTCAGCTTCTTTATTCTCTGTCATTTGGTCTTCTATATCACTAATTCTTTCTTCTGCCTCATTTATCCTAGCAGTAAGAGCTTCCATTTTTGATTGCACCTCATTAATAGCTTTTTTTATTTCAACTTGATTAGATTTTAGTTCTTTTATTTCTCCAGACAGGGTTTCTCTAATATCTTCCATGCCTTTTTCGAGCCCGGCTAGAACCTTGAGAATCGTCGTCCTGAATTCCAGATCTGACATATTACCAAAGTCTGTATTGATTAGGTCTCTAGCCTTCAGTCCTGCCTCCTGTTCTTTTTTTTGTGGTGAGTTTTTCTGCCTTGTCATTTTGTCCAGATAAGAATCCGCTGTTCTCCTTGTTAAGTGAACTTGGTCTTGGCTGGATTTCTTTGATCTTCTGGGGGAGGGGCCTGTTGTAGTGATTCTCAAGTGTCTCTGCCCCAGGCGGAATTGCACCGCCCTTACCAGGGACCGGGCTAAGTAATCCTCTCAGGTTCACTTTCGGGAGCTTTTGTTCCCTGAACGCTTTCCATAGAGTTCTGGAGAACCGCAATGAAAATGGCGGCCTCCCAATCTCCAGTTGGAGGAGCCGAGAGCTAGGGGCCCCAGTCTTCAATGTGCCTTCAGAGAAAAGTGTTTAATCTCTCCTGTCTCCCCAGCCTCCAGCCGCGCTTGGAGAAAATCGTGCGTAATCAGTTCCGTCTCACTGGCTTCTGGCTGTGCTCCGAGGTCACCCAGCCTGTGACCAAGCTTCTCTGTCTCTGGTAGAGTCCCACCTGGAGTCTCCGAACCTGGTAGATCCCTGAACTCTCCCAGGTCAGAGTCTCCCCGGATCTTGTGGGGACCCCTCGTACAGAGCACCGGACTGTGTCACAGACCACGGCTCTAGGTAACCCCGAGTTGAGAGTTCACTCCTCGGCTCTGTCTCCACAGCCAGCTTCCCCGTTCTAATACCTGTGAGCTCTGCGACACTCAGACACCCCCGATCCTTCTATGACCCCGTGGGTCCTGAGTCCACGCTGTCCCTGTGAGGTCTTCACCCCAGTTTAGCCTCTGGAGCAATATCCCTCCATGGAGCAGACTTTAAAAGTCCTGATTTTGTGCTCCTTTGTTCCGCCGCTTGCCGGGAGCCGGCCCCTCCCCCCGGGGTCTATCTTCCCGTCGTGTTGGATTCACTTCTCCACTGGTCCTACCTGTTAGAAAGTGGTCGATTTTCTGTTTGTAGAATTGTTGTTTTTCTTTTTTTCGGTCTCCTGTTGGATTTGTAGGTGTTCGGTTTGGTTTGATAGGCTATCTAGCTGATCTCCTGCTACCTGATGTCGTCTCAGCCTGCTACTTCTCTGCCATCTTGACTCCCTCCCTATATCTCTCATATTTTTTATGACATCTCATGAAAATGTGGATAAGGTATAAGGGGTCAGGGGACATCACATTATGGTTTTGATTTGCATTTCTCCAATGATTAATGACACTGAAGACATTTCATGTGCCTGCTGGCCATCTGGATGTCTTCCTTAGAAAAAATGTTTATTCAGATCCTCTGCACATTTCTTTTTTAAAAATTTTTAAGCTTTTATTTATTTGAGAGAGAAAGACAGTGACAGAGAGAGAGAGAGAGTACAACTAAGGAGGAGAAGGAGAAGCAGTCTCCCTGTTGAATAGGAAATCCCATGTAAGGCTTGATCCCATGACCCTGAGATCATGACCTGAGCCCAAGCAGCTGCTCAACAGACTGAGCCACCCGGGCATCACCTCTGCACATTTCTTAGTCAGATTCTTTGGTGTTTGCTTTTGAGTTGTGTTAGTTGGGAGTATCCTACAGATTATGCAGTGCTATGGCAGGGATGGGGTTTGTGGTGAGAATGTCTCAACCTTTCCATCCCATTTTAATGATGGTGATGTGCTTATTTGCTGAATTGCCCAGTACGTAGGAGTCACTTAGCTGTTTTACAGAAACTGTTCTGTGTTAGCTGTAGACTCTGCATCCATGTGAAGCAGTGAGTTCAGGAAGTTCTTATGTCCCCATCTTGGACCTGAGCCCTGGATGGTTATAAATGGATGTAAATGTAAACTGATTTTCACTCATAAATAACAACTCAGGCTATTGTGGGGGTAAATAGCTTGGGGAGTCAGGAGACAAAATACATAAATAAATGGTTTAGGTGGCTCTTGTGATCTAGATAAATGGGGTCCGACAGAAGTGTGATGGAAGCGGCAGTGGGGAGAAGTGAAATAATTCGGGATATGTTCTAAAAGTAGAGCTGATGAGGACTTCCTCAGAGCTTGCGTATGGCAGCTGTAGAAAAGAAAAAGGTTGAAATCCACACTGGGTTTTTTATTTGAAAAATGAAGGAAAAGGGCAACTACTGTCTATTGAGACAGAGTAGACTAGGGAGACAGAAGGTTTAGGGAAAAGGGAATCAAGAGTTCTGTTTACCCATATTTGTTTTAAGATACCAATTGGGTGGCCAAGTGGTAATATCAAGAAGTTTGTGGAATATGATTCTGTAGATGCCAGGACTTAAGGAATGTAAGATCATGTGAAAATCCATAGGATTCAATAACATGACAGAGAGAGAGAAAGAATGAGAAAAAACCCTGGAACACTCTTGCATTTTGAACTCAAGTTGCTGAGGAAGGGATATCGTTCAAGTGATACCATCCACTTGTCCAAAAATAAGTAGCCAGGCATGTACAAAGGAAATTATTCAAATTCCCATGTCCCCAAAGTCAAGAACAGAAAGTGTTTCCAGAAGTAGAAAGAGGGCTGAGTGGGATAAGGATGTGTGATCATTAGATTTGATACCAGTGTCACTGATAACCTTCACAGGGACCATATCAGAGGGGACACAGCTGCAAATGAGGGAGATGAAGATCAAAGATGATGTGAGGAAGTAGAGGCAGAAAATGTAGGTAATTGCTAAGAAGTCTTCCTGTGGGAAAGCTGAGGTCAGGCACTACCCAGAGGGTGGAAGTATTTGGATTTTTAAAGGGATTTTCCTTTTACACTGGGAGGTATAGGACAAGGGAGGACCCTGATAGGCATGGTCCAGAGTTGAGGGAGAAATCCGTGTTGCATGACAGACAGAAACTGAAGAAGCCGGATCTTGATACTCTGAGAGGATTTGAAATCCAGACACAAGTAGGAGCGTTGATTTTGATAGGAACTGGGATATCTCATCCAGGTTATTTATGATGATCTACAGAACATGGAGAGAGATGCATGTGAAGTGGTAGTGACAGTTGTGGGAAGATAAAGAACCGTATTCTGAGGGCTTCTAATGTCTTCCCATAGTGTGAGCAGGGCAACTGAGAACATCGGTATGTGCATGTGAGTGTACTTGCTGGTGACTGGGTGGCGGTGTAGACAGGATTGGGAAGAGACAAGAAATTGTGAAATGGAAGTCCTGGAAAATAGAAAAACTAATATATGAAGAACATGTAGTAGGATCTGGGGACAGTGTTAATTCCCATTTGAGATTTTGAGTATGAGTTTAAAGTAAAATCTGACAGCAAATGCTTGTGTTTTCCTCCAGTGAGGTTAGGTGCTCTGGGGAGGTGGAGAAGACCTGAGTGGTTAGGTTGAAACAGACCTTGGACTTCACCAGTATGTCAGACAAAAAGAATGGCCAAATTTCAAATTGAGTAAATATGTGTGGACATCATATCACACTACACGGGACAGATACACAGAACTCAGAAGAGCCTATCTCAGGGGAAGTTCACATTCCCATCATGATTAGCAGTTTAGCTTCAGAAAATCATAACACACAGTATTTAATGAATGTGAATTGGAATTTAAATTCTGTCAGTGTATCTTGACCTTGTAGTTATATTGGAACTATAAGTGTAAGCAGTTTACACAGAGATTTACATCTGACTCTGATGAGTACATTATAATTCATTTAAGTCAATCCTGGTTCTGTTCTCTCTTAAGGAGAGTCCTCCATTCTCAAAGTTTGAGAAAATCCCGTCAAGGTGATGTGCCGCGTTAACCAGATGGATCACAGCAGCAGTGTTTCCAAGCAGTGTGAAAAATGTAGTTGTTAAATCGATGCCTGTGCCTGATGCTCACTCTCTGAATACAAGCATTATGGGAGAAGATGAATTAAAACCAAGAATTTGATTGATGAGTGTGAAATCAAAGTAAGCGGGGAAGGGGGGGCTCCATTTGCCTTACCAGGTGGATGTCAGGCTGGATGTGGCCATCTGAGTGCTGGAGTCTCTCGTGGCTTTCTTTCCCCATTAGCTGGCCCAGCCCTCTCTCTTTAACTTGTAGAGACACTGTGCCATAGTTTTATTCTGAATTCACTGTCTTTCCTCCCCGCACATCCCAGGCAGTCCACTGGTTATTAGACAGACTTGGATGATTTTTCCAAATTTTCTATTTCCTAAGTGTAAGACCCAGAATCTTGTCTCATCCCTTGTCTTTGTTATTCATATCCAGCAATACTTCAGAAGCTCCTCATTACAGAAAAAGGAAGGAGAATGCCCTGGTCTCTGTTGAGAAGCATTTGTCCCTAGGCAGGGGCTGGAATATTGTCTCATCCCATGATCATGGTGTTATCTTACAGGTTTTTAGGAGAGCTACCAAGGCCCATCATTAACCCGGGGAAGTTGTCCCCACAACATCTGGATCATCTCAATCTCCTGACCAAAGGGATTTTGTTAAACTGCACATCTGCCCTTTCCCAGACACCAGGCATCCAGATTTGGTGAGTTCTAAACCTTCCCCCTATCCAGAGTCTAATCATGCCCAAGAACCGAAGGAGATTTTTAAATGCTCTCAGGTTGAGAATAAAGTGAGATGTAATAAAAAGGTTAAAGAATGAGGGTTTCTTTTTTTAAGATTTTGTGTATTTACTTGATAGAGAGAGCTCGAGTGGACAGAGCATCAGCTAAAGAGAGGGGAAGAAGCAGGCCCTCCATTGAGCAAGGAGACCAATGCCGGGCTCAATCTCAGGACCCTGAGATCATGACCTGAGCAGAAGTCAGATGCTTAACCTACTGAGCCACCCAGGTGCCCCAAGAATGAAGGTTTTTATAACTGTTCATTTGTCAAAAGTATTGATTATATTTGATTTGTTACAAATGAATACATTTTTCAAAAGACATATACGATTCTTGCCTACAACAATTCTTTTTGCCAAAGTTGGATTAACTGGAATTAGTCAAATGTGATGGTTTGTTCACTCTTTACATATTTGATGTGTTCATCATGTGGAAAATAAAAAAATATTAGAACAATGGGGGAAAAAGTTAAAGAAAGTATACCAGGACAAAGGACCTCTCTTCTTAAGCTGCACATGCTGTAGTGTTTGTGGTTTGAATCGGAAGGCAGACTTTGGTCAATGAACCACTTTCTGGTTTGGTGAATTCTAGCTGATACGCCTTGGTCCACTCATCCCTCATACGAAGGCCATAGCTGCTTGGACTCTGCATGGTGCCTGATACATTAATATACTATGACATAATTATTATATACATATATGATACATTATCATCTATATTTTATTTTTTTTAGGTGGGCATCTTTTGGTCCATAAAGGTAGCTGGAACAATACGATGGAATGAGGGTCCATATTCAGTCTTAATTACGTGATCTTTGTCCATATCCTTTGCATATGTGATCCTTCAAAGATTTCACAAGGATACTTTCTAGGTCAGCACATACCTGTGAAAGATAGCTGTCTACCAGACGTTGTGTGTGCTAGGAATTTCCTGTATATTGTACCTGCAACTCAGCAAGTTCCATGAGGTAGGGATGGTCACCCCATTTCACTCAACCAGTAAATGGCAGAGCAGTTGTTACATCTAGGTTATAGCAAATCCAATATCCTTGGAATAATGGGAGTAAAATAATGAATTTGGATCATACTCATTCTTCTTCTTCTTCTTCTTCTTCTGCTTCTTCTTCTTCTCCTTCTTCTTTTTTAGATTTTATTTATTTATTTAGAGAGAGAGTACACACACAAGCAGGGATGGGGCAGGGTGCAGATGGAGAGAGAATCTCAAGCTGACTCCATACCCAGCAGGAAGCCTGACATGGGGCTCGATCAGCCAACATATAGTACATCAGTAGTTTCAGATGCAGTGTTCAATGATTCATTAGTTGCATATCACACCCAGTGCTCATCACGTCAGGTACCCCATCTCCCCGCCTCTCTCCCCTCCAGCAACCCTCAGTTTCTTTCCTAGAGTTAAGAGTCTCTCATCATTTTTCTTCTCTATGATGACTTCCCATTCAGTTCTCTCTCCCTTTCCCTATGATCCTCTGCCCTGTTTCTTATGTTCCACGTATGAGTGAAACCATATGATTATTGTCTTCTTCTGACTGACTCTTTCACTCAGCACGATATGCCCCAGTTCCATCCATGTGGCTGTAAATGGTAGGTATTCATCCTTTCTGATGGCTGAGTAAGATTCCATTGTGTATATATACCACATCTTCTTTATCCATTCATCTGTCAATACTCATTTTTTAGGGAAAATATAGACTTAGTAAGGAGAATGTGGCCAAAGAAAAAGGGTTAAAAATTATATTTTAAAACTATATGCTTTTTATAAAACTTGAAGATCCACAGTGGGAAATTAACTAGACACCATCTTTTGTGACAAAGGGAAGAGGAAATTTCCTTTCATTCTAACTTGCAAAGGTATCAACTCCTACACACTCATCAGAGACACCAAGAAAGAAGCGAAGTGGGAGCCTGTGATTTCAGTTACCCCTTCCTTGTACTGTTTTACATCATGTCTGCTCATGCCCCTATATTCACACAAACACTTTAAAGTTGCTCTCACAAGCAAAGAAGGGAAAAATACCAATTATGTGAAATGCCATTTAGCTGGATCAGCATTAGACCAGACTGAGGTAGACCAGGGTAACAGTGACCTGCGGCTGGCATCCATGCTCTCCTCCCACTGGTGCACCTCTTGAGTCCTCTCAGCTTACTCTCGCTACAGATGAGAATCAATACAATTGGGGCACCTGGGTGGCTCAAGTCTGTCAAGGGTCTGACTTCAGCTCAAGTCATGATCCAGGGTCCTGGGATCGAGTTTCTTATCAGGCTCTCTGCTCTGCTCAGTGAGGAGTCTGCTTCTCCCTCTCTCCCTCTCCACCGCTTGTGCTCTCTCTCGCTCACTCTCTTCTCTCTCAGATAAATTAAGAAAATCTTTAGAAGACACACGGAGAGAATCAATACAATGAAACGAGAGAGTGAAATAAAAATAAATAAAATAAAATAAATTAGAGTATGGACCACCGTTCTACTGAGAAGAATAGAGTTGATTCTACTGCCACACTTGTATCACTGAATACACTATGTTCCCCCCCCCAAATAAAAGCTTGTAAATTCTGCTGGAATTCTGGTTCCCGGTGAACCAGAGTTCATAAAATACAAATGAAAGCTAATTGAGACAACTTTTGCCACAACATGAATGAAGACCTGGAAGATGTTTTCCAGAGTGATTTCCAAGCTCACATTAATAACCAGATAAGACTCCAAATCATTTTAAGTGGAAGTTAGCTACCGAGTTCAAAGAGATATTTCCAGTTTGGAGGGTATTTGATCTATGTTTGTCTCGAGTTTAAAAACAGCTAATAAAGGGAAAATATTTTGTGAGGTCTGAAAAATTCAAGACAACATTACCTTTACTCATCAGGCACCCCAGATATTAAACTAAGTTAAAATTGATGTGTCTGGATCCGTAATCATAGCCAACTCCATATTTCAGTTGGGTCACACCATAAATAAGGCTACATCAGCCGACTTCTGCCTCTAAATATAAATCTTATATTTAGACTAAAAATAGTTAATTCACATGCAGTGCAAGAATTCTGGCTCCTGAAGTTTATTTTGAAATTGCCCTATTCTGAGTTGAATGGCTGTTCTGTAATTTGTCCATGCTTCTGTGGGGGAATGTACCAGAAAACTATTCATTTTTAATGGCACTTCTACATAAATGAAAGTAGCATCCTTCAAAAATGCAAAGAAAATATAGTTTCTGTATTTTGACAAGCCCTCACCAAAAGAATAGAACAATCCATGAAGGTATCGATCGGACTTCCCTGAACAGCTTTATCCTTCAGAGTAATCATGGGCCAATTTAGTGTTTACCTGGCTCTGTGATCAGGGCTGTTGGACAGTAAGAGCATTTGATGATTCTGGCTCAGTGAGGTGAAACGCAAGGTTGGAGTTTTGAGACTGTTTGTATATTTAATGGCCTCCTCGAAAAGTGTTCTTGGGGGGCCCTGGGACCTTCAGGCAGATGTTACCTGGAAATGAGGCTTTTCCCTTTGGATGCCAGCTCACTGTTGCCAGCTTGTTGCCCTTCTAGACCCTGAGTCATAAACAATATGATCCGACTTGGTTCCAGTGTGCAGTTTGGATTCTTAAAAAAAATGCTGAGCTTGGAGTTAAAAAGTGTGCTGGAATCATCTGAAGAATTGGCCAGTGGCTTGCAAACACAGATAAGCCCTTGCCCACTAGGTCCTCTATGGGGTTTCCTCTGGGGCAGCCCCCGGGGCTACTCCCACGTCTGCAGTAACCCTTGTCTACCGCTGACCCACATGGTAGACCAGCACTCCAGGATGTCACAGAGGACTGCATCCACTAACCTCTGAGTGGAGGGCTAAGACCGGCCACCCCTCCGCACTCAGAGCTGGGGTCTGAGATCAGCCTCAGGGGAGAATGGCCCACAGGTAGAGGGGAACGCCCTTGGAACTGGGAGCTCGGTCCTGAGTCAGAGGAAAGTCATGTTCATGTCCATGTTCCAGCTTCCCGGGACTGCGAGGCACCCAGGTATCTGGTTAAATATTACTCTGGCTGCATCTGGGAGGGTGTTTTCCAGTGACATTGGGATTTGAATCAGCCCAATGAGTAAAGAAGAGGGTCCTCCCTGGTGTGGGTGTCCTCAGCCAATCCATTGAAGACCTAAAGAGAATACAAAGGTGAAGAAAGGAAGAATCTGCTCTCTTTGCCTGGCTAGACTGGGCCATCAAACTTCTGCCCCTGGACTGGGATTCTTACACCATTGGCTCCCCGGGTTTGACCTTTCACACTCCAACTGGAATGGTAGCACTGGCTCTGCTGGGTCCACACCTTTAGATTTGGGATTCCTCAGCTTCTCAGCATAATTGTGTGAGCCAATACCATGCTCTTATAGGACCTGTCTGTCCTGTTTTTCTGGAGAACCCAGATTAACACAGGACCTACCGGAGCTCCTACAGGAGCTGAGTGCCCAGACCATGGGCAGGACTGATACTGATTGCTGAGTAAGAACACTCAGACAAAGCAGACAGGTATCCAGCCCAGTGCCCAGGGCTCACGAGAGACATTGGGACCCAGAAAAGGAGTGACTGACTTGCCCAAAGTCATGGAACCACTAATTCTTATGAATTCTTATGAAGACAAAGTCATTGCTTCCACTGGTGTGATGATGCTCCTCTCTGTCTGGGTAGGCTGGATGGGCAGGGAGGACAGTGCAGGGATGAGGAGGATCAAGGCAGGTGCACCGTGACAGCTGTCCTGGCGAGGGGACATGGTGAGAAAGAGTGCAGATGAGCCTTGTTTCTGGGATCATTCGCCCACTGATCACCTGATTGCCCTTCATTTATTCATTCATTCACTCATTCATTTATTCCTCAGTCCTCCCACCAAAACCTAACATTAAATTTCCTGCCTCAATGCTAGATGAGATAAGATGTCTCCCTTCAAAAAGCTGAGGAAAGGGTCTGAAGACCTTCTGGGGAGGCTTAAGGGAGGGAAATCTTCGCTATGCAGGTGGGTCCCCTCTGCCCACAAACTTAACTGAACAGAAAGCGGCGGTCTGTCTTTCTCTCCGGGAGCACCCTGCGCTCTGTCCCTGTGTCCCTGGGCCACCCTGTGAGGAGCCTGCGCGGTGGCTGGAACCCAGGTTCCTTCCACTGGACACGGTGAAGGTGGCCAGAAGACGGGTGTCATCACGGCGACAGCCTCCCCATGGTCACACTACCCCCGACCCAGCCAGACGGCGCCAAAACCAGTTGGGGACTGTGGTTGCAGGCGGACCCCGCGCTGCACTCTTGGGAAACAAGTAAGTCTCCCATCCGCGTCCGGACAAACAACAGCAGAAAACTCGTTTTGCATATGAAAATTTGGGGAGGGAAGAACACCTTGGAGGGGCCGGCTTCAATGGGACGGTGTTCAACAGACCCACCTGATGGGAAAAAATGGTATTTTATGTTTCAAGGAGCTTGCACGGTTATCCAAACTTCGAGAACAGAATCCCTGATGGGGCTGAGCCGGAAGGAGTTGAGAGCACTGTCCAGAAGACATTTCCCTCAACGTAAAGGGTAATGTACAAACAGTTGAAGACGTTTCAGTGACAAACATAAGAGCCATAAGCTATAGATCCGGGAGGAGAACCAGCTCGTGCGCGCGCAGGCCGGGCGCGCGGGCGGGGGCGCGCACGCGTCCATGTGTCTGCGCATGCGCGTGTCCCTGCGCCTCTCCAGGATGCGCCCAACAGGCAAAGTCACGGGACTCAGAGAAAAATATTCTGAATCTGAAGAAAGTTTTCAGCGGAGAAAGAAAATAATGAAAGGAGAGAAGATAATGAAAGGATCTCCAAACACGCCTTGGCAAATTTTCTGATTTTTCCAAAATAAAGGGAACCCGTATAAAACGTATAAGGTAAGCTAGAAGATGTGGGGGAAGGGAGTGATGCCCTACAAACAAAACAAAAGAGGAAGTTAGCATCAGGAAGATAATAAAGTCCATAGAGAATTGTGTTGAGAACGAAGCAAAGCCACGTGAACAGCAGATGCCCGCGTCTGGGGAGGACCAAGCCCTGAGTCAGTTTTCAGGGAAACGTGCCCTGCCCTGTGGGAGCTTCCTCATTTCACCCTCTTCCTGGTTCCCCTGTTTGTGGGCATCGACAGCACATATCTCTGGAGGCCCCTGTCCCCAGAGTAGAGTCAGAGGCATTTGTATTCTGCAGAGATGGGATTTTTGGTTGTTGTATTTTCTCCTCCTTTTGCTTTATTTTCTATGCAGCTCCCTTAGAAACTTCCACTCTGTCATCTGTTGCAAGAGGCATCGTTAATTTATTTATCACTAAGAATATGAAAACAACAATGAAAAAGCCAGTTATACTGAGACATCTTGTCTAATAGATGTTATAATGTGAAGAAGGAAAACCAAGAAGTGCCTTAGAATTGGGGAATTCACTATTTTCCAGGTAGCTCTGTGTCAATAACTGCACCCCAAATTCTTTTGGAGGTAGTTCTCAAAAACTCCTTATTTCTTTGATGTCGGCCTTCCAGGGTCTTCTGGGAACCTGAACTAGACTGCCCTGGACTAACCTGGAACACGAGGTGGTAAGTTAGTCGCTGTCCCTGGGGCTTTGCCTTAGTTCCTTGTAACCCAAGAGAGGTTCCTCTAGGTCTGTGATGTTCCAGGCCTCTCTGTCATATAGGGGCTTCACAGAAACTCATGGTTTTCACCATGTAAAACTATACATTTGGGATGTCTCTGTCCCTTTTCATTTCTGAGAATTGGAGTATCCATTCTGTCCACTTGTATTAGCTGAAAACTTGGGGTGAGTTCCTTAAACACAGATTCCTCATCTGGAGAAATGAGCTGTGGAGTAAATAATTGGGTGTTTGAAAAACCCTAAGAGACAGACTATCACATCTATATGCCTCCAGAGGGGTAACTGGCCCCTGGTGGCTCGTGTATGACTCAGGTGTCTGGGATGCGGAGGTGGACAGTGGGCCCTCTGCCCCAGGTTCTTTCCCGGTGGGTTCTCAGAGAAGACACAGCTCTGCTGTGGCCTTAGCCACCTCCTAGAATCAAATGCACGTTTGTGTTAATCATTATGCCAGAAACGGACAGATTCGAGCATGTGTTACAGAGGCCTGAGAGGAAGAAGCGTATCGGGCTGAGAAAAGCAAACTCTTTTCCTTTAAACTATTTATTATTGAGAGAAAACACATAATACTATTACCTTTGTTCTGCAAAGAACTTAGAACTTTTACTGAGTCAGTGGATTTTGATCTTTGGTACTGAAACATGGAATGTAGCCAATAACCTTGTATAAACAGTCCTGTGCTGAGATCCGCCCCATCTGGTCCAAATCCTCACAGTGTGTTTTAATTCCCATTGGCATTTCCTGCCAGTTGGGATGCCCATGTAGGATGTCTGCCCCATGGCCATTTCCCACTGAATCTTTTGCTTAACTAAGAGGCTCCTTCAGGTGCTGTGGGGGGAAAAAGGAGGTAAGTTGCTAGGGGAGAAAGGGTAGGTGTGCAGGGGAGGGAGGGGGTACAGGTGTGCAGGGGAGGGCGATGTCACAAGTGAAAGGTGTTTTTAAGTCTTCACAGTGCAAAAATAGTAAAGGAGCTAATTTTTCTAAACATGTCACCCAGGAAATCCCATACCTGGAAATTGAACTTTAGTCTGGACATGAGTTCAATGGAACCTGCCCATTCTGCCCTAGGACACTTCATTTTCTGAAACCCATACAAGTAAAACCCCAGAGTTTCCTCTTATTTTAAAATTTAATGTTTTCATTTTCAAATATTTAATCAGCCTTTGAATTTTAGTGCATAACATGATTTTTTTTTCATAACAAGATTTTTTAAAAGGAAAATAATTCAACCATTAAAAAGGCAGGTAGGATAAACTGTATGGAAACACACATGAAATCCTCCCATGCCCAATGCCAGCACCCTTTGCAGAAGGAATCACTGTTAATAGGATTTCCTGGACACCTTCTACGCATATACAGGTTGCTTTGTTGGGTTGTATTTTGAAAGAAATGGGATCATACTGCACATAATGTTCTATAAAATGTTTCTCTTTCAAGTAGTAGATAAAAGCCAAGGGACATCAGGACAGAAAAGCATATTGTCTTTAGGATGAGAGCTTGGGTGCTGCAGGTGCCCAGCGCCCAGGTAGACACCCAAACCCTTCAGGCCATCGTAGGGGCTGGCAGAGAAAAAGCCCACATGAACACACACACTGAAGTCACTGGCTCTGGGAGGAAATCTCTATCTAGTGGATCTGTGTCTACACGGACTGGTCAATGCCTCTTGGGAGCCGAGTGCTGTGTGCCTGCAGGATGCTGCAGAGCTTAGCTTCCTGATCTGGCCTCAGATGCTGAGTGGACATTGCTTGTCCCTTAGAGACCGATTTCTTGATGTGCTTTGAAGTTTCCTAGGCCAGGAAGCCCCTCCTCCCCAGGCTGGTCTCTGGGCCTGGGATGTAGCCCCCCCAGGCTCCCCCAGCCCATCCACCCTCTCCTCCTCTTCCAGGGTTCAATGCCTGGGGGTTTCTCTACTCTGACAACCCTCATAGCCCAGTCACCATAATGAAGGAAGCCTCGAAAGTGCTCTTAGAAGGAAGATAGCATCATAGTGAGCCCCTGGGCCTGCTGACTCAGAAGACAGAAATCCAAATTCAGAGTCCACTCTCCGCCAGCTCCTGGGCCTGGAAAGTCTGCCTATGCCACCCTCTCTCTCCCTGCACCCTCCCCCACCCCTACTCCTGGGTGAAGCACAGGGCATTCTTCCAGGAATCTCCCAAATAACTTCCTGCTAATGCCTTGCTAGAGGGAAACACAATCTTAACTGGACCACAGCCAGGCCTCTTCTTTAACATAGGAAAATAATTTTGAAACCTGCCTTTTCCCTTTTCCTTATCTCCAAGAACCCAGGGCAACAACTCTTTCTGCCTGCAGGTCCTGTCCCTGAGCTTTAATAAAACCACCATTTTGCACAATAAATAAATAATAATAATAATAATAATTAGTAGATAAATAAATAAAGCCACCGTGCTGTCATTATAACCTGTACTAGGGGAGGGATTGTGTGAGAACAGGCTGCTTGCCCATGCCCTCCAATACAGCAAGCACCAGCCCAGGGCATGCGGAATGTGGCTGGTGGGATGGCAGGACTGAATTCTTCATTGTATTTTAATTAATTAAAATTTAAATAGCCATCCAGGGTCAGTGCCTGCTACACTAGTCTGCAGAATTCTAGGGTCTCCACAGCACACAAGTGAGAAGATGTTTCGTTAGTTACAAGGAGGAAGAATGCATGGGCCAAACAAGGAGGGTTTGGTCCTCTGGATACTTACTGAATCATCAGCTTCCTTCCGTTGCCCTGCCACCCTGAGACTGGGCTTGGAGGGCCATTGTCATGTGGACACCTGTCTCCGGGCTTCAGCCGGAGCCTTGCTCTTATGTTTCCCCCACAGCCAGGTCCGCCTGTTCTAGAGACTCTAATGATGGGTTGATGGGTCAGCCAACAACTCTTACCAGCCTTGGGGGGCCAGATGTTGAAAGCAAGACAGGGTCAGGCCTGAGCCTCCTTCAGGTGCTCCGCATTGATAGAGGCTTTGCAGTTGGGATTCCTTCCCTGATTCCTTTGTGATAATTCTTCTGTTGAGAATGCATCCTACCCAGCTTTCTGATTACCTGCTTGCATCTTGGTGGAACCCAGGCACTAGGGCTGGTCCCTGCATCCGGCCAGTGGTCAGCCAATGCCAACAGGGTAGCCAGACTGCCTGTCCTACAGAGAATTCTCTGCCCGGAGATCCAGTGCTTCTGACCCAAACCTACCACTGCCCCATCCACCCTCCCACCCTGCCCCATAGTCAATCAATCCATCAGTGGCCTGAGTCTGTTATGACTGGTTAGTGCCCACATTTTGAATGTCACTCCTCTCTGGCCTTGTGGCACCTGCCAGGTGACAGTCTGCTGGGAAAACACCCTCCTCCTTCCTGCCCTGGGCCTCTCTCCAGTGCCACATTTAATAGGGTTTGTTTCACATTATGAAAACTCCATCTGTCTGAAGTGCATTCATTTTCCCCCATTAAAAAAAAAAAAAAAAAAAGATTTTATTTGTTTGAGAGAGCAAGCATGAGCAGGGGGAGGGGCAGAGACAGAGGGAGAAGCAGACTCCCCACGGAGCAGGGAGCCCGATAGTGGGCTCAGTTCTAGGACCCTGAGATTATGACCTCAGCCTAAATCAAAAGTCGGATGCTTAACAGACTGTGCCATCCAAGTGCCCCTTAAGAGATGGCGAATAAATTTTAATAATAATAATAGTGGTTTGTCGTAAGTGATGGGATTGGGCTCAACGTTACTATACCCTAAGCATTTCTATATTTTCCAAATATCATAGAATAACCATGTCGCTTTCTAAAATCAGGAATGCGATTTGCAGGTACATAGCATATGTGTATACATACATACAAGGTCAGACGAGCTTGGAAAGGCAGACAAGACGATATCACTGATGTGCTCTCAGCTTTACTTAGTGGAAAAATTAAAATAGAGAGAGAGAGAAGTAGATTAAGAAGACAGAAAAAGGTGATTGGGATTCTCACTGGATATACCTCTGTCCTTTGGCAGTGTTTTCTGCATTGATTTCAATGAGTACAGGCTTGTTCTAGAATCGGACGGAAATATCACAAGGCAGGGGAGCGGCCGTGGCGATGGCTGTGTCCCCACAGATGCTCATATCCTCCCACGCTGGACAAAGAATGGTGTACACTCACTGCAGGCTTTACCCACACGCTTGCAAACACGCTTCCCATAGGCCTGCTGACCTGGGTTGGCTCTGGCGTTCTCCGGTTGGCTAGAAAATATAAGAAAACACTTTAACTGGTTTCCCAAAAAAACCTGGGTGTGGATGCGGTTTGGGAAATTTACTTTTTGTTCCATTTTGTTTTATTTTACTGCTACTGAAAAGTAAAAAGAACAGAAGCACCCTTGGGATAGACCCACCTCCTGAAAATAATGTGGACCTAGCAAAATCCATTAAATAATACAATATCTTCACGTTACCCTTCCTCTCCCTTTTCCCTAGTGATCCTCTCCAGCATTTCACTTTAACAACCTGAAAGAAGCTTTCACAATCCCAGGTTGGGGGCGCCTGGCTGGCAGTCCTGTGACAGCAGCGACAGGAGGGTCCCTCCAATAAAAGGCTACAGCCATCCGCACCTGCAGTGGATTTGGAGAAAGTTGATTTTTTTCATCCTTGGAGATATTCCAAGGTTGTGTTCAGAAAAAGGCGATCACCCATTTCCCATAATCCTTCTTTTCCCCGCAGTTGTTGCTAAAAACAACTGAATCCCCACTGAAGCAATGCCTCCCCCAATGAAATTCAGTCACTCCAGACTTATCTTTTACAAATATTTCTGAGACTTGAGCTTTTCTCTGTCCCAGTCAACTGTTTTAGGAAGCAAGATTTCAAGCGATTGGAGACATGTATATTTATTCCCAAATCTCTAATCGGTTTCTGTCTTCGATAAGTCTCTGGGGGGAGAGAGTGTCGAAGGAAAATCAATGCGGACTAAAAGTCAGCACCGGCAGGACTGGGAAGGGAAAAGGCGGTTTCCCATTTCAAGTGACACAGCAGAGATAACCGAAGGGAGACAAAGAAACTAAGTGTATTTCACCTGTTTGAAGAAGAAGGCTTCAGGATGTTTCCCAAGATTTATCAATCCCCCCACTGGTGCACATTTAAGCCCTTTGTGCCGGAGGCTGGTGGTCTGTTACAGAAGAGTACAGGAGAGCCAAGGGAAGGTGACTGGCTTTCTTGGGATGGGCCATGCCAGTGAGTGGCAGGGAGGAGACCAGCCAGTGATGGAGAAATCAAATGGACATAATTTTCATATTTGCAAAAATTGGCAGTAGCCCATTTCTTGCAAAACAGAGATTGTAGTATGGACTGCAGGTAAAGATCCTCTGATCATTGGTGATAGTCAGGCAAGTCCAACCTTATGCATTTTAATGAGCCCATTTCCCCTACACAAGCACTTTTTAAAAAGATAGCAACTAGCAACGAGGTTTCTGAAGGAAAAAGAGATTGTTTTCATGGTGACTGTATTGCCTGTGAATTACACGATTGTCCCTTGTGTCTCTTTTTGACTTCAATCTAATCTGCCCCTGAATATAAAGAAGACATCCTTCTTTATCTTGCTGGAAAAGATTACAGATATTTGTCTCATCCCTGTTCAGTCTCTATTAAAATGAAACACAAAAATGTGTGGAGAGAAAGCAGAATTTGGGGTAGATTGCCCAGGCTGCACAGGGACCTCCGCCCTGAGTGGGCCATCGGGCCACAGAGCACCTGCTGGTACCCCATCAGCCATGGAACGAAATGCCAGGTGATAGGAAGAGTCCGTACGGTGTGCCCTACTCTCAGGGTTTACATGGCGACACATCCCCCATTAGCCAACCATATGCTTCATCATCAGGTTTTTGTGGAGCACCCAATATGCTCTAGGCTTGCCGTAAAGACACAAAAGGGAAAATCACTACATCTTACTATTCGCATAGATTTATCTATGCCTTTTATATTGATCTATTTATCTAACTACAGCTATGTAGACAAGCTGATTAATTGAGAGATCTAAGTATGTGTGTGTATAGTGATCTATTTTTTTTTTTTTAGGAAAGATTGTATTTACTTATTTGAGAGCATACTTGAGGGAGACCACGAGCAGGCATAGGGACAGAGGCAGAGGGAGAAGCAGGCTCCCCACTCAGTGGGGAGCCCTATTCAGGACTTGATCCCAGGACCCTGGGATCATGACCTGAGCTGAAGGCAGACACTTAACCACTGAGCCACCTGGGCACCTCTATACTGACCTATCTCTCTACCTACCTATCTCGATTCTCTGTCTTCCCACCGCAGAGGGAAAGCCTCCTTTCTGCCTCTCAGATGCTGTGGCCGGCCTAAGAATTAAGCCAACCTCAGACAGATTGGCAGGAGAAAAGCCTGCACATTTATTTGCCACTTTTACATGTACAAGGGAGTCTTCAAAGGAAACCAGGGACTCGCTGGAGCTGCCGGGCCCAAAGGCTTCCACACGTTTCTACACAAAGAACGATCCACCATGGGGCTGCAACAAGACTCTTGCGGGCTGGGCGTGGGAGAGGCACAGGGGGGCTAGTTCGAAAGCATGCTTATTTCAGGACGTGTGTTTGTCCAGCTGACCTCAGGGTCAGCTTCCCATCTCTGGTAAAAAGAATCTTCTCTTCCTGGTGCAGGGATGGCCTCTCCCTCAGGGGAGATCTTAGGACTCACTTTCAGGTAGGAAAAGGGAGATGAGAAAACCCTTCTCGAACTGTTTCTCCAGTGCCTTCAGTGAAAGTAATCAATATTACAAAGTGGCATACTTAGAAGTGGCATGTTCTCCCTTATGATCACTTACTCCCTTACTATCCTCTATCTATCCAACCATCCGTCTATCCATCCATCCATCCCCCACCCCCACCTATCCATCCATCCATCTGTCTTTCCATCTGTCTGTCTATCTATTTATCTATCCATCTTTTATCCATCCATCTGTCCATCTCTTTATCATCTATGCATCCATCCATCTGTCCATCTATTGTCTATCCATCCATCCATCCATCCACCCATCTGTCCATCTATCTATGTATTTATCTATCTGTCCATCAGTGTGTGTATCTATCTTTCTGTCTGTCTGTCCATCCATCTGTCCATCCATCTACCCATATATGTATCCATCCATCTGTCCATCTGTCTATGTATCATCTATCTATCCATCCTTCTGTCCATCTATTATCTATCTTTCAGTCCATCCATCTATGTATTCATCTGCCCATCCATCCATCTGTCTGACTATCTGTCTATCCATCTACCCATTTCTCTATCTATCTACTATCTATCTGTCTATGCATCTATCTATTTCACATGCGTGGAAAGCCTCTGTGTGCTAGTGTTTGGGCCCTGCCAAGAAAGTTCCTGCCCTCAGGACTGTCAGGGTCCTTTTTGGCAACTTCCCTAGGACCTGGCTCCACTCACTCATTGCTTCCCCAACCCCATAGAGCTTGGGTCCTCTGACACTTGGCTAAGGTGTTGTCTTTCCTGGGAACCATGTGTACCTCATCTCCCACTCCACAGAATAGTGTTTATTGCAGATCCATTGGCAGTTGTCATATTTTTAAAAAATTTTTGGTTTCCCCATCCGTTCCTCACACATGACCCTCTTAGTGCTTTTTCATCAGTACTCTCCAAGTGCCGGGCACAAAATAGGCTCTCAAAGCATGTGAAGTTGTCACCACGGTTTGGCCATTCCCTCAACTGCACATAGCCCATGGAACACGGGCAGGGCAACTAGTAGTTCGTGTTCAGAAAGCAAAGCTTCCCAAAAGAGGCATCTGGGTCTGAATTCCCCACCGTGCAAAACGCCAGGGGACATTTATACTCACAGGGATTATGCACATGTTGAGCTTTTTTTGTGTTAATTAATTAGTTAATTAATCGCATAATCCCATTCATGAGGTCTCCACCCTCATGACCTAAATGTCTCTCCAAAATCCCACCTCCTAATACTATCATTTTGGCCATGAGTTTCCAACGTACAACTGGACAGGGGCTGGGAGGGTGGACTCAGACAATAATCTGGAGATAGAAGATGCCTAGGTGAGGGGCTAACTGATTACCTTGTGATAAAATTGGTCATAGACATAATATGCGGCCCATTAAAGTGACGTTTACCAAGTGGAATCCTTGCTCCGTGGGAAGTGGAAAAGCAAAATACACAACTTAATTAAAGCATCATGGCCACTATGATCTAAAATTGTACTCAGAACCGAGAGGAAATACAATAAAATGCTAACTCTGATTTTATAGCTAAAAGGGATTTGGGAAACAGTTTCCTTCTCTGATTATAGTTTTTAAAATTTCTATAGTTGGCACGTTCACATCTAAACAAACATACTTTTAGGTAAGAGGGACCCATCACTATGCCACAAGCATGTCAATGCACTTTTGCCTTGGACATGCTGTTGCTGTGTTGCCCTGGGAGGTGGCAAGAAACATGGTCGCCAGGATGGGTTTGAGCATAATGAGTACCAGCAGCTGAAACTCGGTAGGGTCCGCCCTGGCGGTGGCTGCAAACATAGGGTGGTCTGACAGAGGCTGATCCCAGAACCTCCATGAGAGCATGGACGTCTGGCCCACCATAGACAGAGAAGTCCCATTTATATCTGTTCACGGGAACTCCGCAGCTTCTCCCCGAGGACCCGTGACTGGGAAAAGAGCTCTGGGTTACAAATCCCACCTAATGCTCCCCTCCATCTTTGTGGCTGCAATCCCCAGTCCTCACTGTTCAGATTGACACAGACCTAAGACCTGATTTGCTGCCATGTGGAGGAGACCTACATATGCCAAAGATGGTCCCAGTTCATGTAGGGCAGAGCAGGCTTCTAGCTGCCGGTGAATATGTGAGACATTCTCAGCTGTGGTAGATGCTCTGGCATTTTGAACGAGTCATCCAGACACATCCTCTGGGTCCAGAAATCCAACAGTAAGGAATCTGGGGGGTTATACCCTAATGCAGCTTCCCGTACCCACCACCCCCTGCTCCAGGGCTCTGGTTAAACAAAGGGTTAAATCCTTCCACTGTTAAAATCTTGAGAGCTATTCAGCAGGAGTGGAAGAAATTCTCCCATTCCATGCAGAAGAGAAGCTCTGGCATTACTGGTTTGGAAGCTGGTGCCCAGAGGAGGCCAGCAGCTCCAAATAGGGTCGCCGGCCTCACGGACATTGGCATGTCAGCTGTTAAGAAAGATCGCCAGCAACGCTGTGAATGGGAGGCATGGTTAACAGTGTTAGAATTGCTGAATGTGAGGACCACCCATCTATGAGAAATGTAGACACGTGATTGATTTTACTTCTAATGAAGATATTTCCAAAACTGCTCAGACCAGAGTTGAATCACAGAATGGAAGTTTTCATTTTGTGTTCACTGAGCTTCCCGTTCTTTTTCTTTCCCCCTCAGTAATAATGAGGGATTACTATTCTTAGCCTTCCTGCTGTAGTGCTCTGAAAGGCTAGGGAAAAAAAGAGAGGAATAGCAGTAAGAAGAGTGAAAATGGGCCCATTCTCTGCAACTGAAGAAAGGCATGTATTCCTTTGCATTGGGAACTGTGCTTGCAAGAAGTTTTGAGCATTTGGGGAGGTTTTTTTGTTTGTTTTTTAGCAAAAGAGTTTAGCAGAAGAGCAAAAAAGAAAAATATTGCAATCTCTACATCAGACAGCGGCTAAATTCTGTGAAAGGAAATTGACCTGTAGGAAGTCTGTAACTTTACTGAAGAGTCTGTGGTCTTGGTAGTGCTGGTAATTTTTTATTTCTGCATTCCCAAGCTAAAAAAAAAAGTCATCAATTCGATTTTTGTTATTTTTTTGCGACAATCTTCCTCAAGCTCTCCTATAGCTTTGTTAGATTTCTTATTAAAAAAAAAACAAAAACAGTTGAGTGGTTTCACCTACTCAATTAAACATTGGCGACTTCCTGTGATAAAGAGTGTTTGTAGGAACTTGTGACAGAAGTCATAAACATTATAAACAAAATTGAAAGCAAGCAGCAATTTAGAAGAGAATACATACAATATATGACAAATGATTACAGTCATTGATTTATGAAATTATCTTACAGCTCAATAAGAGAAAAAGTCTTCTAGGAAGAAATGAGTAGAGATTTGAAAAGACAATTGAAAAAAACAGAATAGCTAATATGAAACTGTCAGGTGACAAAAGTAATCAAAGAAACTCAAAAGGCAATGAGAATACATTTTAAAAAATCTGTCATTTGTAGGGATGCCTGGCTAGCTCAGTCAGTGGAGTGTGTGACTCCTAATCTCAGGGTTGTGAGTTCAAGCCTCACATGGAGTATAGAGGTGACTGAAACATAAAATCTTTTAAAAAAAAACTATCATTTTAGAAAATATTAGATAAAACCAAGCCATATTGGCAAAAAAAGTGAGGCATCAGGTATTAATAAAACAGGTATTGGTGAACAGTGAATGGAAAATCAAAACCTCAGTTTCTGACAAGGCCAAGCTTGGAACTTGTGTTCATTTCTCCCTCTCCGGAATCACAAAGAGGACACTCTCTTTACCCTGCTGTGTTTTCCCACTGGACAGCTTCAGATGTCATTTGGGGTGAAAGTTTGACTCCCATGGATTCTATACCTCCCTAGCAGAAAAACTCGAGGAAGGAGACTTGAGCCAAGCTCCCCGGCTCATTTTCATATAACATCTTTATTGAGATACAATTCATGTGCCAGAAAATTCATGCTTTTAAAGTACGCAACTCAGTGGTTTTGGTACATCCTCGGAGCCATACAGCCAACACCCCTGTGCAACCTGAGAGCTTTTCACACCCCAGAAAGAAGCCCTAGCTCCTCGGCAGTCATCCCATTACCCACTAAAGGCTTAAACCAGGGAAAGGGGAAAACGCAAACCCTCTCTAGAGAAACACTCTCAGTCCATGCCTTGGGATTCCCAAAGATTTAGAGAGTCAAAAATGAACTCAAAAATAAAAGTGAGGGGTGCCTGGGTGGCTCAGTTTGTTGGGCATCTGCCTTCATCTCAGGTCATGATTCCGGGGTCTTGGGATCCAGCCGCATGTCCGAGTCTCTGCTCAGCAAGAAGCCTGCTTCTCTCTCTCCTTCTGCCCCTCCCCTGCTTGTGCTCTCTCTCTCTTTCTCTTTCTGACAAGTAAATGAACAAAATCTTTAAAAAATAAATAAAAAGTGGATAAAACAAAGTGCAACAGAAGATAGCCATCTGCGATGGGAGGGAGTAGCATGAGAGGAGCAGAGAGGACAGTTGTAGAACCTTAAAGATAGTTCAGATTACCAGAAACAGAACTGAAAAGGGATATGTCCAAAATGTTCAAATGTAAATAATTGAGGACTGTAGGGAAGAATGAGAGACTATGATAAATATCATGGCTATTTAAAAAAGATAAAATTCTAGGGGCACCTGGGTGGCTCAGTGGGTTAAAGCCTCTGCCTTCGGCTCAGGTCATGGTCTCAGGGTCCTGGGATCGAGCCCTGCATCGGGCTCTCTGCTTGGTAGGGAGCCTGCTTCTTCCTCTCTCTCTCTGCCTGCCTCTCTGCCTACTTTTGATTTCTCTCTGTCAAATAAATAAAAAATAAATTAAAAAATCTTTAAAAAAAAAGATAAAATTCTAGAAATAGAACCATCAACATTGGAATGAAGCTCTGGGTAGTTAAAAACCAGATGAGGCTTAACTTTAGAGATCATTTATAAATTAAAATATAAATTAGGAGAAATCTACAAAGAAAAAGAAAAACAAGTTTTAAAAAATATGAGGGAGAAGCCAATGTCTAGAGATAACAAATGTTCAGGTCTAAGAAACATCTCCCCAGATTCTGGAGGAATGAATCGAAACAATGGAAAAGACGGGACTTTCCAGTCTCTGAAATCAGGCAAGATTTGAATCTTGAGATCCAAACATCCAAACATTCTAGATAAGGTAAATGGACAATTTTCACCTTGAAATGTCAGGGACCAAGCATTACACATAATCACATAAGTGTGATTCACAAACAAGAAACCCACAGGCAGTGGCGCCTGGGTGGCTCAGTCAGTTAAACGTCTGCCTTCAGCTCAGGTCACGATCCTATGGCCCTAGTATTTCCATTTTTTTCATAAAAATAATATACACAAGGGACTCCTGAGTGGCTCAGTCTGTTAAGCACCGACTCTTGATCTCAGCTCAGGTCTTGATCTCAGGGTCATGAGTTCAAGCCCTGCACTGGGCTCCATACTAGGTGTGGAGTCTACTTAAAAATAAAAAAATAAAATAAAATAAAACAACAAAAAAAGATAATACACACAAAGAGGACTTGTACACCTCTTTTCAAACAGAGAAAAAGGAGAAGCAAAGACTGGTATAGTGGAAAGGCTTTGAAGTGAAGAAAAAAATAAAAGCTAACAACAACAAAAAGTTTAAATCCGTCTTTGCCTGCTGCTGGCTCAGTAACCTGATACGTATTCTTTACCTTGACAGTGAAGCAAGGACTGGGTTGTATTTGTGTCATGTCCCTGGCACATAACATACATTCAGGCATACAGCAGGTGGGCAATAAATATTTGTTGGGTGCACGATTCTCAGATTTTCAGGTAATGACAATAGGATATGAAACATGCTTGATACACAGGAGATACCTCTCAAATGAGATGAATTCAGATGAATTCTCAAATCTCTATGTAGCTATTTTCTCAATATGACTTCCAAAAGGATTTGTATCCTGAAGGTCCCTACCTAGTTACCTTCCTGGTCTTTGCACTGGGTTGCTGTCCCCCCGTTTCAACCTCTAGACCTATAAATGTCAGTATTATCTTGATAACCCTCCATCTCTTCCCCAGACCATCTCTGGTTGGTTGCCTTGTCTTGCAGATTTTGCTTCTGATGTGTTTCTCTAATTCTGTAGAGATTCAGGGAGGTCACCGCACCATCTCTTGCTGGCTACGTGCAGTGCTCAGCAAGGGATCCGCTTTAGGAATCCTACAGCAGGCTCAGTAGTCCTGTCCTCGGAATGGCCTTGGATCATTTTTGTCAATCACGTGACATCACGCACATGTGAAAATGCTTTAGAAACATACTAGACATCCTCATGAATACACAGATAATATTCTATCATATCGATGCAGCATATTGTTGGTTATTTCTGGTTTTCCATGATTGAAAATTTAGGTCCGGTGAAGAATCTTACAAAGAGCTGATGACAATTCTGTTTTCTTAGCCTTGATATGAAGAGTCTTGGTACATCGACATTTTTTAGTACATGGACATTTTTGAGATTCCCCATGCCAAAGAGCCTCTAGAATATTCCTACCAACTTATACACCCTCTCACAGTAGGGTTTTAGTAGACCGCTCTTTTCACACCACTGTCGACACTAAAAAATATCATAAATATTGTTTTCCTTTGCTTACTCAAAAGGCAACATCAAACCAAACAAAACCAAAAGCCCTTCCTATGTTCATTATTACTTTGAATTTTATCTTTTGTAGATTATCTCTGTGTCTTCATTGTCTGTTTTGTTTCTGGACATTGATATTTGACATATGCAAATTTTTTGTATTTTTAAAATAATCCCCAATGACATGTATTTACCCTCCTCTTTCTATAAATTTTAACTGTTCATTTTTTTAATTTCTAATTTTTAAACTATTATTTGTTTGAGTCCATCCATACTCTTCTTGAAATATGTTGTTCTATCTTGGAAATCAAATAAGTCTCAGTTTTAGTTTTCTCTACATACATAGTTTTGGGTTTCGTTCTTCAAAATTATTTTTTCCAGCCTTACTGAGGTACAATACAGTGTGCGATATGGTGATCTGATGCACACATATATATTGGAAATGTTTACCACAGGAAGTTTAGTTAACTTGCTCTCCATCTCACATAATTACCGTTTTATTGTTGCTGTAATGAGAATATGAAATGTCTACTCACATAGCAACTTTTAAGTACAACAATCTCATTAACTACCATGATCATGCTCTCCTAATCCATCTCATAGCTAACTGTTTGTACTCTTTGACCAGCATTTTCTCATTTCCATCATGCTCACCCCTGGCAACCACTATCCTCCTGTGTTTCTATGACTTCAATGTCTTTAGGTTCCGTGTATAAGTGAGCTCAGATGGGATTTGTCCTCCTCTGTCTGACTTAGCTCTCTTAGCATAATAGCCTAGAGGTCCAACCATGTTGTAGCAAATTGCAGGATACCCTTTTTAAAGGCTAAATAATATTCCTGCATGTGTGTGTGTGTGTGTGTGTGTGTGTGTGTGCGCACGCATGCATGTGCATGCACATGTCTGTGTACATCACACTTTCTTTATTCATATGTCCATTAGTGACCACCCAACCTGTTCCCAAGTCTTGGCTATTGTGAATAATGCAAGAAATGTGGAAGTACAGACATCTCTTTGGATAACAATTTCATCTCCTTTGGATGTGTCTCATAAGGGGAATTTCTGGATCATATCATAGTTTTATTGTTCATTGTTTGAGGACCCTCCATACTGTTTTTCATAGTGACTATACCACTCTATGTTTTCATCAGCTGTGCATGAGGGTCTCTTTTCTCCACATACTCACCAGCATTTGTTAGGTCTTATTTATTTATTTATTTATTTATTTAAGATAACCCTTCTAACAGGTATGAGATATTACTTCATTGTGGTTTTGATTTGCATTTCCATGTTAATTAGTGATGTTGAGCTCTGTTAATGTACTTATAGCTATATGTAGCTTGTCTTTTGGGAAAAAATATCTATTCAAGGTCTTTACTTTTTTTGTGTGCTATTGAGATATGTGGGTCCCTTAAATATTTTAGATATTAACCCTTTATCAGATACATGGCTTGAAAATATTTTCTCCCCTTCCATAGATCACCTTTTTATTTAATTGTGCACCTGTTTCTTTTGCGGTGAAAACGCTTTCTAACTAGATATAGTCCCACGTTGTTTTGGGTTTTGTGGCCTTTGTTTCTGTCATCAAATCCCAAAAAATATCATAAGCAAGGAGATTTTCCCCTATTTTTTCTTCTGGAGGTTTTATGGTTTCAGGTGTTAGACTTAAATCCTTAATCAATTTCGAGGTAATTTTTGTGAGTTATGCAAGACAGGGGTCAAGTTCATCCTTATGCATGAGGATGTCCAGTTCTCCCAGCATCATTTACTGAAAAGGTTTTCCTTTCCCATCAAGTATTCTTGGTTCCCTGGTCAAATAGTATTTAATATATTCATGAGTTTATTTCTGGACCCTCAATTCTGTTCCATTGATATATGCCTCTGTTTTTATATCAGTACTGTAATGCTTTGATTACTAAAGCTTTGTATTTATAGTTTGAAATCAGAAAGTATGATGCCTCCAGCTTTATTTTTCTTTTTCAAGATTGCTTTGGCTCTTTATGGTCTTTACAAATTTTAAGACTGATTATCCTTGAAAAACGTCATTGCAATTTTGTTTGGAATTGCATTGAATCTATAGATGGATTTGGGTAAATTACAGATATTTTAACAATATTAGCTTGTCTGTCCATTTACACAGATACATTTCCATTTTTATTTGTGACTTCCTTAATTTCTCTCATCAATGCCTGGCAGTTTTTAGTGTATAAATCTTTCATATCCTTGCTTAAATTTATTTCTAAGTATCATAATGTTTTTGATGTTATTGGAAATAGGATTTTCCTTATTTCTTTGTCAGATAATTCATAGCTAGTGAATAAAAATGCAATTGGTTTTTATATATTGATTGTTTCTCCTGAAACTTTTATAAATTCATTATGTTTAACACTTTTTTTATGGGTGCTTTAGGATTTTCTGTGTATAAGAGCATGTTATGTGCAAACAGAAACAATGTCACTTCCCTCCTGATTTGGGGGCCTTTTGTTTGTCTTTCTTTTCTAAATGGTCTGGCTAGGTAGGACTTCCAGTGCTCTGTTGAATAGGAGTGGTTGACAGTGGACACTCTTTTTTTTTTCTCCTGATCTGAGAGGAAAATCTTTAAACTTTTAACCATTGAGGATGATGTTAGTGTGGGCTTGTCATATATGGGCTCAATTATGTTGGGGTGTGCTCCTTCTATACCCAGTTTTTGAGAGATTTTTGTGATGAAGGATGCTGAATTTTGTCAAATGCTTTTTCTGCATCTATGGAGATGAATTTTGTTTTCCATTCTACTAATGTGGTGTATAGATGGTGAACCATCCTTGTATCTCAGGGATACAGAATGCAATCATGATGTATGATACTTCCAGTGTACTACTAAATTCAGTGTCCTAATATTTTGTTGAGAATTTTTGTGTCTATATTTATCAAGGCTATTGGCCTAATTTTATTTTATTGTGGTACTGATATATTACTTTGGCATCAGGGCAACAGTAGACTTGGAAAATGGTTTGGAAGGGTCCCTTCTTCATCATTTTTTTTTTTTTGGAAGAGTTTGAGAAGAATTGGTTGAATCTTTAAATGTTGTGCAGAATTCACTCATGAAACCATCTGGTCCTGGGCTTTCCTTTGTTTAGAGGTTTTTGATTACCACGTCAATATTCTTACTCGTCACCAATCTGTTCAGATTTTCTATTTCTTTATGACTCAGACTTGGTAGATTGTATGTTTCTAGGAATTTATCCATTTCTTCCACATTGTCTTATTTATTGGCATATAATTTTTCACAGCAGCTCCTATGAACCTCTGTATTTCTGTGGTTTCTGTTGTAATGTCTCCTCCATTTATAATTTCACTTATTTTTTTCATGGTAAGTATAGTTAAACATTTGTCAATTTTACTTATTTTTCACAAAAAACCCCCAACTCTCAGTTTTGTTGATCTTGTCCATTGCTTTTCTGGTATCTGTTTTATTTATTTCCACTCTGGTCTGTGTCATTTCATTCTTCCTATTAATTTTTGGTTCGTTTTTTTTTTTTTTTCTGGTTTTCCAGCTCCTTGATGTGTAACGCTAGGTTTGTTTGAGATCTTTATCTTTTTCTTCCTGTAGTAATTTATCACCATAAATTTCCCTCAGTGCTTCTTTGTCAGGACCCTGAAAATTTGGGCATGTTTTGTCTTCATTTTAATTTGCTTTAAGATATTTTTGAATTAGTTTTTTATTTCTCTTCTAACTTAGTGGTCGTTCAAAATTGTGTTGTCTAATCCCCACCTGCTCGTGAATTTTCCGGTTTTCTACATTACTGATTTCTAGTTTCACACCATTGTGTAAAATCATCCTTTGTATGCTTTCAATCTTTTAAAATTTGCTGAGACTTGTTTTGTGACCTAAAATAGGATCTATCATGGAGAATGTTTTGTATGCACTTGAGAAGAAAATGTACTCAGCGGCTGTTGGATGGGATGTCTGTACATTGATCTGCAACCCTGCAGAGCTGCCCGCACGTTCGGAGAAGGAGTCATCTCTTCCAGACTGGCGTTGGTAAGGGAAGACATTCACCTGTGGGTGGGGACCTGCTGGAAGATGCCAAAACCCCAGGCTACTGGTGCATGGTGTCGAAATGGGGGCAGGTGGTGGCTCCCGGTTCAGGTAAATGGGATCTCTCTTTTAGATCAGGCTGCTGGTGCCCACAGCTTTGACAGCTGGTGAGTGCCGGGGGCTCCAATGAGGCTGCAGAGGCTTTCAGGATCCTCAGTGGTACCTCCAGATCCAGCAGCTGGGGACCAAGGCAGTTAGCAATAGTGGATGGAGTCAACTACACCGGCTAGCTGCAGGTGTCCATGTAAGTGGCAGGGGTAAGTTGCAGATGGATAAATGGTGGAGGCCAGAGCAAACAGAAAGGGCCTGGCCTGCTGCCAGCTCTAGGGGCCCTGTCCATCAGTTGCACCACTCTGGTTCTGAGTCTCAGCACAGATGTATATCCATAGAGGCCAGTGTTAGGAGTCAATGCTACAGGGCAGCCCCGCGGGGCAGGCTGGTAACAGAAGTCGAGGTTGAAAGTAGTCCCACAAGCATGTTTGAAGGACTTAGCTATTGATGCACATCGACTGTGGCTTCAAGATATTGCCATTGAGGCACACACATCAACGGAGGCCAGGGATGATGGCTGACAGTGTGCGAGTATGCTGCTGGAGGGGCTGGCCCTGAGTGCACACAGGGTGACAGGACCCAGCTGTAGGGGCCTAGGCCAGCTGCTGACATGGGTGCAAAGCCCCGGGGGGCCCAGGAGGATAGAGACTACGGAGGGACTTCACTGAGAAGTTTCTTTCAGTGAGAAACTGGAGAAATCTGCAGAGGGTCCAAACAGCTGTGCTGGCCTCTAGGGGTCATTTGCAGAGGTCGCTGGGAACTGCAGCCTCTCCCCATGCCTGGTTTAGGGTGGCAGCCCCTATGTTTCTTCCTTGTTCCTGACATTCTCTGTGTATCTCAGCCTCACTGGTGTGGGTGGGGTGAAACCAAAGCACGTTCTTCAGCCTGGGGAAGCTTGTTGCTCACCTCCTCTCCCTTTCCTGGTGAGGGGGCCTCTTTCCAACTGGGGTCATCCCTCTGACCACTGAGCAATTCTGCTAGGGGATGGGATGATGCGGGCATGATGAGACCCTCCTCTTTCTCTTTTTGTGTAGTTCTTCCCTAGCATTTAACTCCACTGTGCTGCTGACGCTTCCTAACAGAACTCCAGAGCTCTGGTAGAGCTGTTTTTGTTCACAAATAGCTGTGTCATTGTTGTTCCTTGTTGGGGGATCGAGGCTGGGGTCTTCCATGCCGCCATCCTGGTCATTCACCAGATTCTTAAAATCCATTTGATGATTACTTCAGTAAATATTCACTTTGATGCCAACTAACCAGACTTCCCTGGTGGACAATTTCCCAAAATAATTTATTACAGTCCACATGTTCATCACTGACTGAAGATTTTCACTGATTGGCTATTGGTTTTTACACATGCAAGTTTTGCTTTCTGGGTTTCATATTCCAATGTATTGATCTATTTACCTCCTTTTGTGAAACAGCCTCAGTTGTGTGATGACTCTTATGATTTGATTACATTTTATTCTCTTGTAAGTCAAATTTTCTCATCATTTTTTGTAGCAGAGATTTCTTAGCTAAGTAAAAAAAAGATTTCTTAGCTATAAATAAAGATGAAAATATGCAAAAAGAGAAAAGAGAATTATTGGCAAATAAGACAAGAGATCGTTGGGATATTAAAGAAGACATGATATTCCAAAGCACACCCTGAACCCCAGCACACTTTCTGACCTACTTCCTATAGCTACGGAGCCGAGCCGGATCAGTTATAATTCTGAGGCCGTCAAGCGTCACCCTTCTGCTCTGATTTGTAGCTGAAGCTCAAAGCTGTCTTTCATCTCTGCCACCTCGCTCCGTGCATGCAAAAGAGAAGGTTGCTCCAGAGAATCAGCTACTCACCCAAGGGCAAAGAGATGCTTTGTGGAAGTTTCCAGCCCCGTGCAGATCTTGCAATTACAGAGCGAAACTCCACAAAGAAGATGGATTTTTTCTCCCTCCCTCTAAATCTCACTTAGAGATCTAGGTAATACTATGCAAATTGCTTAGGATAAAAGGCAACTTGAAAGCCAGAGGATTGGGGAAGGGCATAGCCATCGAGAGGGCTGATATTAGACAGGATGATTGATTAGGGCAAGGTCTCAGAAGTGTTCCAAGGCCGTCAGAATAGCCACTTTCCTTTTTAATGCTTTCAAATATCCAATCACTGTGTAGCAGCTCTTCAGACACTTTTAAAGCCTATCTGCTGTTGAAAAGGCCGCCAAGAAAAAAATATTTATGTATTTCTGCAGCAAATGTTTATAATGGCCACGAGCAAGAATTATAGTTGCCAGTGAGAAAACCACGATATAAGTGAGAGGCTAAGTGTGGTTGCGACCTGGGGTCGGGGGCAGATTCCATGGAGCTTACCCGAGTCAGGTGTGAGCCCATGGCTGTATGGCTGGACTGGGGGAAATAAGAGCGCATCCAAGGACAAGCCAAGGTGAGAAGAGACAGCTCTGTAGATCACAGTATGTGAGTAACTCTGCAAAGGAAAGCAGCATCATTGGAGGACCCAGTCAGAAAGATCTCCCTGAGGGCTCTGCACCAGTAGTCATGGCAGATCAAAGTGTGCTGGAATCCACAGAAAGAGCCATTGACTTGCTTGAGGCTGAGGTGCTCAGCTCTCCAAGAACACCAGCTATCCCATCAGGCTGAGGATCGGTGTCTGCCCCTCAGGCTTTTACAAGAAGTGGGTGTTGGGTTTTTCCCTCAGACTTCTAACTCAGAAAGTCAATGATCTGCACTTTGAAGATCAAACTATCCAAGTATTTCTGAAGTTCGGCTGCATGGGTTGCACTGGTGTGGACCAATGTATTCGTGGTGCCCACTCTCCAAGGAAACGACCCACGCTGGGCTAGGTGTCTTTTCATTTGTCATAAATTGGAACAACAGATTTCAGAAGCGTCTTTAAAATTCTGCCTTTAGAAGCTAACAAATAGTTATCCTTAAATTATTGCATTTCATTAGATTATATGGCTTTCTTTCTTGCTATCGAATAATCCATGGGAAAATCACTAGTCATGTCACCCCAGTTAGGGACTGAAGCATCCACTGTGTGGGATTCATCAGACTTCAGTAACCGAATGAACAACAAACTTGCTTGGAGTCGGAGACGAGTGTCAAAGTCGCTGACTATTTCTACTCTTACAAAACTCTTCCTTCTCTGCTTGGTTATTCCGTGAGTTCTAATGTACACTGTGTCCTTTACGGAACACATACTTCTCTTGTGGTGCCTCTAGGTGTGTCCCTCTGCTTCCCCCTCCCACAGAAGCACACGTTGAATGGTCACCATTAATTGTGACTAATTTTTCTATGACTTTCTAGAGCTAAACCAACTGGCTGACGTATGGGAATATTTTAGGCGATCAGAATGGCCATGAATGAGAACAGTGGCCTGGCACCAGCAAGGTAGCAGAAGTCAGCACGAATTCTTAACTTCACCACCTTTGTTTTTGAAAACAGAGCTTTTGGGACACCTGGATGACTCAGTGAGTTAAGCATCTGGCTTTGGCTCAGGTCATGATCCTGGGGTCCTGGGATCAAGACCCACATCAGGCTCCCTGCTCAGTGAAGAGCCTGTTTCTCCTTCTGCTTGCCACACCCCTTGTTTGTGATCTCCCCCCTCTTTCTCTGATAAATAAGTAAAACCCTAAAAAAGAAAAAGAAAAAAAAAGAGTTGTTGTTCCTTTCACTTTTAAGAATTATAATCAGTCCATGTTTTGGTGTTTCAGGTGCTTAAATCACACTTTCTTCCCCATCTATAATCTGCAGACCTCAGGGTTACTCCTACACATCCCTGAAGACTGTGGACTGATTTCATGCAACACAATGTCCCACAGACCAGCTCTGTGGTCCCAGCCTTCTCTCTGCCCTCCTGGTCTCTACTCATTTCTCCAGGAGCCCGTTCAAAGGATGATACTTGGAAACGACATCCCCCTGCCCCCATGTTTGCCAAAGTCTTGGAGTGCACATAGCTCTACAACATATTGATTTAATTTCCTTTGAGTAAATACCCAGGATAAGGAAAGCTGGGTCCCATGGTGTCTCTATGCTTGATTTTTCTCAGGGCTGTCCACACTGTCATGCACAGTGGCTGCACCATAGTGCTGCATTCCCACCAACAGCACATGAAGGTCCCTTTGCTGCATACCTGCACTGACATTACCTGCAGTGTCTCCCTTCCCTGGCAGGCATCAGACCGGTGGGGTCCTTCCAATTTCTGGTCCTTGCCTTCTAGGGCAGACAAACCCTTCAAAATGCACCAGAAGCTTGAGCTTCCTCTTACCTTCTTCAAAGCCATCCTCAAAGTTTCCATCTTGGTCCAATCTTTTTCCTGCTCTCCTGTTTCCCTGTAAGGAGACTGGCCCAGCCTTGCAAAGCATCATTTTTCATCCTCTGAGAACACTGTTGACTTTTCATATCAAAGAATCATTTGATGAAGTACAATATGATTTTATTACTAGAATAGTTTCTGATTGTGTTCTGTCCACACATCATTAGTCCTGGTATTAGGACAACTAGAACCATTCATTTCCAAGATGAATGGATGTCCCTACCTGGGGCATTGACAGAGAAAGTATGCATATTCATAAGGAAAATTGCTTTCTCCCAAATACCTATCTGATTTTTGTTATGCTTTTATAAGAAAAAGAACCAGAAGTTTGGGGAATATGTTCAGACCTCGGATCACTGTCATTCCCGGGTATAAAAAACAGATCTTTGGTAGCTCTTCGATCTGCAATAACATTGCTTTTACCTGTAAATGCAAATCTGAATATATATGTGTCATTGGAAAGACAAAAGAATATCACCTATGTATAATTATCTCATGCTCATCACTGATTCTGACATATGGTAGGTGCTTAATATACAATTTCCTTCCTGCAAAAGTAGCTCATCTCAATCGGTGCTCACTTCACAAACTTGGAGAAATGAATGTAAGGCACCTTATTCTTTTCATATATGAAGGATTATGTTCTGAATAAGGCACAGTATGAAATATCCTCTGTGTAGGGAGACTTGAAAAGTTCACCGGAGAGGCTCTCCTTTTATTTTAGTTATTTTTCACAGAGATTTTATTTATTTATTTGAGAGAGAGTGAGTGAGTGAGAGAAAGCACAAGCAGGGTGAAGGGCAGAGAGAGAAGCAGACTCTCCACTGAGCAGGGAGTCAGACATGGGGTTCGATCCCAGGACCCCGGATCATGACTTGAGCCAAAGCAAGATTCTTAGCAGACTGACCCACCCAGGTGCCCCGAGGATAGCATGGATATAATTAACAATAAATTAGGATATAATTTAGCAATATATCCCCACAAATCCTCTCATGGATCCTTACAACTGCCCCCATCCCACCCGGTCCAGAGTGTGGGTGCTGACAAGCCCACCCTCACCCATTTTATTATTTGTTTCACATCCTGACCTCTAAGACCTTTCACTTTCTCATTTCAATTAAAATATTATCATCCAAATGAAGCAGTATGGTATATCCAATTTCATAATATACCAATACTTTGCAATTATATGCAACATTTGTGTTTATATTGCATTTGTAAACTCTATGTGCTCTGTTTACAAACTATAAAAGGTGAGCTTGGAAATAGGATGTCATGTTTTGGTACTGAATATATGCAATTAAATCTCATTTAATTGGTTTTTCTTACAAATAAATTATTTTTAAGCAGAAAATCAATCTTTTTTTTTTAAGATTTTATGTATTTAGTTTTAGAAAGAGAGAGAGAGTATGAGCAAGGGGAGAGGTAGAGGGACAGAGGGAGAACCCCAAGTAGGCCCATGCTGAGTGCCGAGCCCAATTTGGGGCTCGATCCCACAACCCTGATATCATAACCTGAGCTGAAACCCAGACTCAAACACTTAATCGCCTAAGCTTTTAGTCAATGTGGGTCTTTCAGAGATAAATGTCCAATCCCTCCCTGTGCCCCCCATGCTTCGTTCCCCTCCCTTGTAGGGTAGGCAGCTCTATACCTGTCTCCCTATAAGGACTCAATTGAACTGCAAACATAAAAGAGATTATAAAAGAGGGTACAGCTAGACATATGTGGTCCCCCAAACCAAAGCTTCAGAAAAGTATTGAACTTGGAGACACAAGACCTGGTTTCAACCCCATGCCAAAATGTCCATTCTTAAATGTAGTAGTTAGAATGGGTCAGGTCACTTCTGGATAAAAGTCTCTGTAGACTTGTGTAGCTTGTGCTTCCTGCGGTTCTAGTTTATAAACACAAAGGAAAACCCAGCAGACTATTGTTCCTTGCTCCTCAAAACAGGGGGATGAAGGGAAGAGTGTTTAACCACCATGAAGAGCAAAGCAAGCCTGTGTTGGCATCTGTCCATCCCGTCCCCTGTGTCACCTCCTCCCTTCCATACCCCGGGGACCTGCAGGGCAATCTGGGATTATCAGTCCTACAGGCCTGAAGCCAGAGGCCTTCCAAGGAATGGGGTGCTTCTGAAAACATGCACTGGGTCCCTCCTGGTCTCCCAGTGCATTCTGGGAGCATCCCTCCCGAAAGCCACAGCTGCCTTCCGTATCCCCAAGAAAGCGGGTGAAGAACAACACACATTGTCGTTCACTCGCACCACGGGATGCATGAAGACGAGAAGAACTGAACACACCTCAGCGTGGATGAATCCCGTAACATTCTGCTGGGTGAAGGAGACCAGGCCATGAAAAGTCCATGGTGTACGAGACTTCACATATGAGCTTCGGGAGCAGCTAAGACACGTTCTGATGGAAGCCATGACAGGGGGCCTTCTGTGGTGAAGGTCAACTGGAAAAGAACACAGAAGAACTTCCGGGGGTGGTGGGAGACTCTACGTCTTTATTGTGTGGCAGCCACTCAGCTACAACCTCACCGAGACGCACATTAAGATTTTATGTGTTATTGCATATAAATTATACTTCAATTCTTTGAACAGAAGGTGGTGACTCAGCAATGGGATCCCCCAATGGGATGAACCCTAGAGATTTTCCCAACATTGCAAAAAAAATACAGTTTTTAATTTAGAAAGCCAAGAAAAGGTAAACAACATCACCAAAATGTTCTTTAAACACAAGATGAGTACAAAATATTAGCGCTAATTTTTATATACACAGGTGCCTCTATCTTTTCTTTTTTGTTAATGCTGGAGAAGAGCAACTTTTTTCCCATTTAAAATACTTCCAAAGTGCCAACTGTGCCCCCGTGATAGAGCGTTGATGTTACAGTAACCCAAAAATACAGACTTTACAATAAGAACCTCATCATCTAGCATACCTTTTTTTTTTTTTTTTTAATATAGGTTCTATACCCAGAGTGGAGCCCAATGTGGGTTTTGAACTCACAGCCCTGCGATCAAAACCTGAGCCGAGACCAAGAACCCAGGGCTTCACCAACTGAGCCACCCAGGCTCCCAGGAACCTCATTACCTAAAAGGGAGCTGTAACGTCTAATATTAAGTCATATTTACCTAGTGCCATCTACTTGGACTATATGCTAAAGGGGTATGAGTGCTTTATTATAACTAATTCAACACACTTACAACCAACAGTGGTCAGGTTAAAAGACTTGCCCCAAATCACAGTATGGTGCAAGGTGGATTTTAAGAGTTCCCACCTGGCTTGGCCTCCATGGCATCTTATTATTTATATTTTTCATTGTTTTACTTTTTTTATTACCCTGCTTCTCTCCTGTCCTTGTTAGCCTCTCTTGCAGGTTCATTTTGACCTGCCTGGCCAGGAATAGCATGTTCCCCAGGATTTCTCCTCTTTTTCTTCACACTCTCAGCCCTTCCTAAAGACATTGTTTATTTCCAGGTTCAGCCAGTGTGTACTCTGCTTTCTGCAGGACATGTATGTCTACCTGCATTTTCCAGAAGCACTTCTAACCTCCCTGGACCATAATTTAATGCAGTATCTTTGTCCCAAAACTTGCTTGCCCAGTTGTGCAAGTTGGACCTTCTACTCCGTTGTGGTCTGTGGGCACCTGTGACCACCCCACATCTGTGTCCTCTGCAACTAATGCTCCATGACTTTCTGTGCCTTTGCTCCCCCTTCACTCAACCCCGCTGATGTCACTCAGTTCAGCTCTCATCATCTTGTGCCTGAATTTCCAGAAGAACCTCTAATTTCACCCACCAAAATCTGCTCTCAGACCATGGAACCCACACAGGAGGCTTTCTAAACTTCCAATTCCATGATTTTAATTCACTGTCTAAACAGCCACACTTGCTATGGGATGAAATCTACACTGGTGAGCCTAGCGTGCAAGACATCTGCCCTCAAGTCCAGACCTCCAACTCTGAACTTGTCAGACCTGGGGGTGACTGAGCCTCTCCCAGGTGGGTGGGCAGAGTAGAAAATGGGATGAGAATCCCCCTCAAAATCAATAGGAATAGGTCCACACCCTGTCAACTAATAGTAAAATTTACAAGTTTTAGTGACAAAGAGAAAATCCTGAAAGCAGCATGGGACAAGGAGTCTGTAACATACAATGGTAAAAATATTAGATTGGCAGCAGACTTATCCACAGAGACCTGGCAGGCCAGAAAGAACTGGCATGATATATTCAGAGCACTAAACGAGAAAAACATGCAGCCAAGAATACTTTATCCAGCTCGGTTATCATTGAAAATAGAAGGAGAGATAAAAAGCTTCCAGGACAAACAAAAACTGAAAGAATTTGTAAACACCAAACCAGCTCTACAGGAAATATTGAAAGGGGTCCTCTAAGCAAAGAGAGACCCTAAAAGTATTATCAGAAAGGAACAGAGACAATATACAGTAACAATCACCTTACAGGCAATACAATGGCACTAAATTCATATCTCTCAATAGTTACCCTGAACGTAAATGGGCTAAATGCCCCAATCAAAAGACACAGGGCTTCAGAATGGATAAAAAAACAAAACCCATCCATATGCTGCCTACAAGAAACTCATTTTAGACCTGAAGACACCTCCAGATTGAAAGTGAGGGGGTGGAAAACAATTTACCATGCTGATGGACATCAGAAGAAAGCTGGGGTGGCAATCCTTATATCAGATCAATTAGATTTTAAGCCAAAGACTATAATAAGAGATGAGGAAGGACACTATATCATACTCAAAGGGTCTGTCCAACAAGAAGATCTAACAATTTTAAATATATATGCCCCAACATGGGAGCAGCCAACTATATAAACCAATTAATAACAAAATCAAAGAAACACATTGACAAGAATACAATAATAGTAGGAGACTTTAACACACCCCTCACTGAAATGGACAGATCATCCAAGCAAAAGATCAACAAGGAAATAAAGATCTTAAATGACACACTGGAGCAGATGGACATCACAGATATATTTGGAACATTCCATCCCAAAGCAACAGAATACACACTCTTCTCTAGTGCCCATGGAACATTCTCCAGAATAGATCACATCCTGGGTCATAAATCAGGTCTCAACCAGTATCAAAAGTTTGGGATCATTCCCTGCATATTTTCAGACCACAATGCTCTGAAGCTAGAATTCAATCACAAGAGGAAATTTGGAAAGAGCACAAATACATGGAGACTCAACAGCATCCTTCTAAAGAATGAATGGGTCAACCAGGAAATTAAAGAAGAATTGAGAAAAACCATGGAAACAAATGATAATGAAAACACAATGGTCCAAAATCTGTGGGACACAGCAAAGGCAGTCCTGAGAGGAAAATATATAGTGATACAAGCATATCTCAAGAAACAGGAAAGGTCTCAAATACACAACCTAACCCTACACCTAAAGGAGCTCAAGAAAGAACAACAAAGAAAGCCTAAACCCAGCAGGAGAAGAGAAATAATACAGATCAAAGCAGAAATCAACGAAATAGAAACCAAAAAAAAAAAAAAAAAAACCAATAGAACAAATCAATGAAACTAGGAGCTGGTTCTTTGAAAGAATTAATAAGATTGATAAACCCCTGGCCAGACTTATCCAAAAGAAAAGAGAAAGGACCCAAATTAATAAAATAATGAATGAAAGAGGAGAGATCACAACCAACACCAAAGAAATACAAGCAATCATAAGAACATATGATGAGCAACTCTATGCCAACAAATTCAACAATCTGGAAGAAATGGATGCTTTCCTAGAGACATATAAACTGCCAAAACTGAACCAGGAAGAACTAGAAAACCTGAATAGGCCCATCACCAGTAAGGAGATTGAAACAGTCATCAAAAATCTCCAAACAAACAAAAGCCCAGGGCCAGATGGCTTCCCAGGGGAATTCTACCAAACATTTAAAGAAGAATTAATTCCTATTCTCCTGAAACTGTTCCAAAAAATAGAAATGGAAGGAAAACTTCCAAACTCATTTTATGAGGCCAGCATCACCTTGATCCCCAAACCAGACAAGGATCCCATCAAAAAAGAGAATTACAGACCAATATCCTTGATGAACACAGATGCGAAAATTCTCACCAAAATACTAGCCAATAGGATCCAACAGTACATTAAAAGGATTATTCACCACGACCAAGTGGGATTTATTCCAGGGCAGCAGGGTTGGTTCAACATCTGCAAATCAATCAATGTGATACAATACATTAACAAAAGAAAGAACAAGAACCATATGATACTCTCAATAGATGCTGAAAAGCATTTGACAAAGTGCAACATCCCTTCCTAATCAAAACTCTTACAAGTGTAGGGATAGAAGGCACATACCTCAACATTATCAAAGCCATCTATGAAAAACCCACTGCAGGGGCGCCTGGGTGGCTCAGTGGGTTAAAGCCTATGCCTTCGGCTCGGGTCATGATCCCAGGGTCGTGGGATCGAGCCCCACATCGGGCTCTCTGCTCTGCGGAGAGCCTGCTTTCTCCTCTGTCTCTCTCTGCCTCTCTGCCTACTTGTGATCTCTGTCTATCAAATGAATAAATAAAAAAAGAAAGAAAGAAAAACCCACTGCAAGTATCATTCTCAATGGAGAAAAACTGAGAGCTTTTCCATTAAGGTCAGGAACACAGCAAGGATGTCCGTTATCACCACTACTATTCAACATAGTACTAGAAGTCCTAGCCTCAGCAATCAGACAACAAAAAGAAATTAAAGGCATCCAAATCAGCAAAGAAGTCAAACTATCACTCTTTGCAGATGATATGATACTATATGTGGAAAACCCAAAAGGCTCCACCCCAAAACTGCTAGAGCTTGTACAGGAATTCAGTAAAGTGTCAGGATATAAAATCAATACACAGAAATCATTTGCATTTCTTTACACCAACAACAAGACAGAAGAAAGAGAAATTAAAGAGTCAATCCCATTTACAATTACACCCAAAACCATAAGATACCTAGGAATAAACCTCACCAAAGAGGCAAAGAATCTATACTCAGAGAACTATAAAGTACTCATGAAAGAAATTGAGGAAGACACAAGGAAATGGAAAAGTGTTCCATGCTCATGGATTGGAAGAATAAACATTGTGAAAATGTCTATGCTACCTAAAGCTATCTACACATTTAATGCAATGCCTATGAAAATCCCATCCAATTTTTTCAAAGAAATGGAACAAATAATCCTAAAATTTATATGGAACCAGAAAAGACCTTCAATAGCCAAAGGAATATTGAAAAAGAAAGCCAAAGTTGGTGGCATCACAATTCCAGACTTCAAGCTCTATTACAAAGCTGTCATCATCAAGACAGTATGGTACTGGCACAAAAACAGACACATAGATCAATGGAACAGAATAGAGAGTCCAGAAATAGACCCTCAACTCTATGGTCAACTAATCTTCGACAAAGCAGGAAAGAATATCCAATGGAAAAAAGACAGCCTCTTCAACAAATGGTGTTGGGAAAATTGGACAGCCACATGCAGAAAAATGAAATTGGACCATTTCCTTACAC
>ML103212.1:41740-100963 GCA_003697995.1 Taxidea taxus jeffersonii
ATTGAAAATAGAGCTACCTTATGACCCAGCAATTGCACTACTGGGTATTTACCCTAAAGATACAAACGTAATGATCCAATGGGGCACGTGTACCCGAATGTTTATAGCAGCAATGTCCACAATAGCCAAGTTATGGAAAGAACCTAGATGTCCATCAACAGATGAATGGATAAAGAAGAGGTGGTATATATATACAATGGAATACTATGCAGCCATCAAAAGAAATGAAATCTTACCATTTGTGACGACATGGGTGGAACTAGAGCGTATTATGCTTAGCGAAATAAGTCAACTGGAGAAAGACAACTATCACATGATCTCCCTGATATGAGGAAGTGGAGGTGCAATGGGGGTGGGGGTTAAGGTGGTAGGAAAATTAAAAATGAAACAAGATGGGATCGGGAGGGAGACAAACCAAAAGAGACTCTTAATGTCATAAAACAAACTGAGGGGGGGTGGGGAGGGAGAGGGGTTGGGAGGGGGTGGGGTCGGGTTACATTATATGTTTAAATAAAAAGCTTAAAGAAAAAAAAAAGAAGATATCCAAATGGCCTGCAGACACATAAGAAAAAAAAAAAAAAAAAGAAAATGGGATTAAGAGCCACACTGGTGACGTAGGATCTGTAGGTAGAGGAAGCATGGAGGTCACTCTGAACATTGATGGGATTAACACTGATCCTTTTGAAATGTTCAGTCACATCCGTACTATTCTCAGAAGAGTGGCAAGTTTGCCAACTTGACTTGGGACTAGATTCCCAGCTATCTCTCAGCTCCTCCCCGTGACCCCAGATGTACCTGCATGCTCTCTTCCTTAAGAGAGGAATGAGAGAGAAGAAAGTTGAGGTTCACAGGTCACTTTCTATGAGGGGGACTTTTCCTGGGATTCTTTACTTTCCTGCTAATCCTCATTGTACACCACTTCCTTCCCTCTGCCTCCTTTCTGGACCTAGGGTTGGCTCACAGAACACATTTCTTTTGTCCTGATTCTATGGTAGAGGCAGGAAAGCTAAATTTTCCTGTGTCCCAATCTTCAATGCAGCATCTGCTGGTCATGGGCCCCAGATCCGGTCCATGCACCATCAGCAGACCCATGCTGTTGCTGCTGCTTTTCTCTGGCCTTCTTCCTGACTCAAAGGCAGATGTGATATTGGAGATGCAGCAGGAAAACTGGCCATGTGTCTGCTCAGGAACCACCCCACCCCCCATATGGCAGAGTGAGGGGTGGATGTGAAAGGGTCCTACTGGCTTGGGACCCACTACTTGGGGCTTCCCATGATGCAAGGCAATAAAGCCCTATTTGTTTGTGGTATAGTGAGCTGGGGTTTCCGCTCCACGCAGCTGATACAGTCTTTCCCATCAACCAGGTCTGAGATGAGCAGGATTATTCTTTTCAGACGCCTTGTAGCACAAACAAGCAACTTGCCTTGTCTGGTGTAGCTTGCGGTGAGATCCAAGCCCTTCTGTATGAAACGAAGGAGGCCATTTTCCGCTGTAGGATCTGGCCTGATGTGACATCCAGCGCTGTTTTGTTCTTTTGGAGAAAGAGGCCAGGTGCACAGAGGCATTGACATTTGCCAGGACCTCAAGCAGGTTCCTTCGATGCCTCTTTCCTAAGTGTGGCTAGACATGAAATCACTGCAGCCAGTGCAGCCAACCACTGAAAAGCCTCACACTGTCTCAGCACAAGGAGCTGTCCTAAACGTTAATGAGAAATTTGGCATTGTTGAAAATGCAGTGCTAATAGTTATAGATTTTCTCTGTCTTCACAGGTAACTTCATACATTATTTCTTAAATACAACAGCTTAGTGGGTTGTGCCTCTAAAGATGTGCATCTTACCCTAAAATTTGCTAATGTTACACTAAAGATATAAGAAAACTTGGCCCTGCTTGATGGTGGTCTTTGAATTATGACCCCAGAATCATTAACTGTTTTTCTTCATCCAATAACCTGTTCCCCAAGCATGCAAAACTATTTTCATAAGGAAACAGAAACTGCAGAGCCACCGATACCAATAATCATTTTCAGAGGCTAAAGGGGACTGAGGGCCAAGCTGAGGGGTGAAGGAGAATTCTCGGCCATGTATTTGGGATGTGTCAATCCCATGCTCCTACATAAGGGAACTCAATGCAGATAAGTCGTTAAGAAAGGACCTGTCACTTCAGGACACCCCCCAAACTCCACCCTTTCCCATCCTCACACATTTATCTTTTTTGATTCAGAGTTCATATCTCTGAAATTTCCTGCTTCAGGCCCACCATGGGCCTAATCCCGGACATGAGCTCTCAACTCTGCTGCTGACCCATTGGGTGCACCACTGGGGCTTAGGCAAAAGCCCTCTCACTTCCTCTCTTAGGATCAGAGGTAACACACCATCTCCTGTGGAGCCTGAGCATGGAAGTTCTAGTGTATCCCAAAAAGAAGAACAGGACAAGTGGAGGTCTTTCCCTGTTGTGGCTGAGAGCACGTGTTCCCATTTGAGTCCCTATATCTATCTGTAAATCCATTTGGTCCTTTTGGTGTCAGGACAGCTCTGATGATGTGTTCCTTCTGTTACTATTTGTTCGAGAAAGTCTTCATCTCTTCCTCTCATAGCTGCTCATTGCTGCTGCATATCTGGCACATAGTTTTGTGTTCATTTGTTTGGTTTTACCTTTCAATACTTTAAGATGCCGTGCCCCTGTATTCTTGCTCATGTGAGCTCTGATGAAAAGTCTGCCGACCTTCTTATCCTTGTTCCTCTGTAGCTGATGCGTGTCCCATGTGTCACCAAGGTGCTTCTTTGTCTTTGGTTTTCAAGAGCTTGGAAGTTGTGTGTTAGGTCTGTGTGTTCAGATGTGCATGTGTATCTGTGTGTGTCCGCTACTAATCCCAGTTGGAGTTCTCGGAACTTCTTGAATCTGTGGATCGGTGTGGTGGTTTGGGAAGGTTCTCAGACATCATTTCTTCAAAACTTCTTTTCTGTCCGTTTCTCTCTTCCCTGCCTTTCTGTATATGATAGACCATTTTTAAAAAGATTTTATTTATTTTAGAGAGAGAGAGAGCCAGGGTGGGGCAGAAGGAGAGAGAGCATTCTAAGCAGACTCCCTATTGAGCATGGAGCCCAGCTCAGGGCTCAATCTCATGACCCTGACATCATGACCTGAGGCGAAACCAAGAGTCAGAAGCTTAACCACCTGAGCCGCCCAGGCCCCCGTGTTAGCCCATTTGATACTGCCCACAGTTCTTGGAGTTCTCTCTCTCTTTTTTTTTCTTCTATTCTTTTTGTTCTTTTTTGTCTCTGCATTCCCATTTGGGAAGTTTCCACTGATCTCTATTCAAGTTCACAGATCGTCTCCTCAGCGGTCTTGAGTCTAATGAGAAGCCTAGAGCCTATCGAGATAATGTGTCGTTCCTGTTGCTGTGTGTTTATTTCTAGCATTGCAATTTGACTCTTCCTGGTACATTCCTGGAAGAAAACCTAAAAAAGGGTGGGTATCTCTCCTAAGACTCTGGCCCTTAGGAGCTTCTCACCCTCAGCCTCTGAGAAGTCTATGAGGTTTCCATTTTAATTTTTCTGCTAGTTTCCATGGTACCCATTGGTTCCTACATTAGGTAATCCAAAGCTAGGGGTCTTTTCTCCAGATCCTAGGATGTCCCTTTTCCTAGAAATCTCAATTCTCTAATGGGTCCAAGAAGAGTTACTGATTTTCAGCTTGTTTGAATTTTTTGTTGTAAGCATGGAAGTGGTGCCTTCTGGCTCTTTAAGCACCTGAGATGAGACTGGAAACCTGTAGGTCTGTTGTAAACATTGGATGCTCTGTGTCATTCAGTTTTACACCACAATCAACGTAGTATGTCCTTTGTGTAAGGAGTCAGGTTATATTCTAGTTAGACACGATGTTACTGACACCCTCACTACCCGTAGCGGGGACTAACACACAAGGAGAAAAGTCAGGGATTCTTGCTTCATGAGGAATTAGTAAATGAGCTTCGAGACAGCTGGATTTACAAGGATTTTCCTTAAAAATTACAGCTTGGATGGTTTTAGGCTGAACAAAGACTAGAACTCCTGCCCTGCCTTTAAGCTGGTATATTCTCCCCAAAGCAGCAACTACTTAAAACTTAAAATAATCATCTCTGAATGACATTCGTCTTATGTAGCATTTCAACATGCTTCATTTGAGCTTAAAATATGAGTTAGTGCTGTTTGTGGCTTAGAGCGCACTCATTGTGGCAAATGCATGGTAAACACACAGTTCTGTGCTCTTGGGCATACACTCTACCATCATGGTGCTTTCCCGTCTTTTGAGGGTGGAAGATGCCAGGAGCAGAAGACAAGAAAATATCAAGAGCAGTGGTGGACAAGGAAGTGTGAAATTCAGGCCCATTGCAGAACACACCAGCTGAGAGGCCTGATGCTGAAATGTTGGAAAAATGACAGATGGCAATGTCCCATCCAGCTGGGTCATTTGGGAGGGATCGCACAAAGGACCCACTCCTGCCTCTAGCCCTGAGATGGAATTTTTCTGGGAAATTAAAAATAAAAGTAAGCAATCTAGTTATGTGCCATTAAGGTAACAGGAAATAAATTTGGGTTATTCAAAAAGAACATCATCAAAACTAGAATTCCACATGGGGCCAGTGGCCCTGTTTCTACCCAGTGAGCTGTCCTGCATGCCCCATGTCCTGCTTCCCTTATTTGCAGAATATGCACAGACCCTCCCTTGACTGGACCTGAGAGGGCTCCCAGAGGAAGTTGAGTAGGGAATGGTGGCCAGCACCCCATGCAGCAGGAGACTGAGTCTTTCTGCCCCCACATGCTTCCTTTCCTGTTCTGTGCAGCGCTGAGCGACAGCCACACAGCGCACGTGTCACGCTAGGCAGAGAGCCCTGGGGCTCCTCCTGGGTGGGCTTCAGGCAGCTGCCACCAGGCAAAGTGAGAGACCAATTCTTTGACAGTTATGAGGATTTTTGTTAATACTAAATTTTAATACCAATGGATAGATACCATGTCAAACTCCCTCAAGAGCTGGGGAGCTTCAGCGAGCTAAAGGGAGTCCTGCAGCGAAAACCAGTCCAGTTTCAGGGACACATTTATGACAGTAACATTCAAAGTATAAAACATGATGGGCATCTGGAAGAGAAGATTTCAAGCACGTCTGTGTCTGTGTGTGTTTGCTATGTACTGGTATTAAGAGACCATCAGAGAATCCCAACAGTAATTAAGCTTCTTAAATTGTTTTCATTGAAAATAGAGGTCTTGGTCCAGTGATCTTCAGCAGATCTGCCATGTCCAACCCCTAATCTAAAAACTCTTAGTCTACTTGGCTTCCCCTTTCGCTAATGACACCGAAGCAAAGCCCGCTGGCGATGTCCTTTCAGAGGAAATACATACTGAGCATACTCACCACCCATGGCCAAAATATCTGCTATAGGCCCATGGCTCCAACATCCTTAATGTGCCCTTGGCCAAGAGAAAGAGCAGCATTTGCTGTGTTACAGCACATAAGGAGGTCCATCCTCACACATCTTTCTGTCTCCCAAACCTCTCCTGGCTCCGAATGCATTTGTCATTCTATGAAAATGCACAACACGGGATATTTAACCACTGTCAATAACTTCTCTGTCATTTTTTTTAAACATAAATGATAAGTTCACAAATATTAGTTTTCAAGGTATCTATTGATCCAGGAGAACATTTCCCAAAAAACCATAGGAGAATCTCAGTACTATAATCTCTAAAGCTTTTAGAACCTTCTGCTTTGCAAGGAATGAAATCTTAGTTTTCCACACTGGGCACCATAACACAGCAGCACTGCATGAGGGACCCTGAGTTGAGAAGTTATGTCTAGTGAGCGCTAGTGTCATTTTAGTGTCAAGTAATGCTTGGCATGTCTCCATCACATAGGATGCAATTCTTAATTTCAAAAGGAAGTAATTTCAAGTAGACCTCGGGCGCTGAGGTCCCTTGGGTAAGGCACGGGTTCTGTGTGATTTAAGCACAAGTCTGCTGGCTTAAGAGCCCAGGCATGTGAAGTGCATTCTATCCTACTCCAACATTAAAGGGGTTCATCGTAACAGCCTGGGAAAGTTGGAGGAGGACAAATATTCATAATGGTTTGTATTTTCATAGGTAAAGCATCTGACTTTCACACTCGACCTACCCACAATCCTGGGTATTTCGGAAGTGAAGGAAGAAAAGCCCAGTGTGGTCTGCCCACCTTCCAGACCCTCCCTTCTGCATCCCCCGGCACCCACCCCAGCACTCACACACCTCACACAACCACACACTCCATTGCCTGCCAGGGTCATGCCCTTGAAATACTATTCTTGTCCCCGAACATGTCTCTACCTTCCACCTGGAAAACCCCACTCAAGCCTGATGCTTCACCAAAGCCTCACCTTTTTCCTGAAGGTGGTGAGTCTTCCTTCTGTTTTTTTTTTTTAAGATTTTATTTATTTATTTGACAGAGAGAGAGATCACAAGCAGGCAGAGGCAGGCAGAGAGAGAAGGGGAAGCAGGCTCCCCGCCGAGCAGAGAGCCCGATGTGGGACTCGATCCCAGGACCCTGAGATCATAACCCGAGCGGAAGACAGAGGCTTTAACCCACTGAGCCACCCAAGCACCCTTCCTTCTGTGTTCTAACAGGCATTTTAAATATCCATTTTATCCACTTGTACCTACTGAATGTCGGGATTATGACTGTCCATTGTGTATCTCTGCAGCCCAGCGCCCAGCTCAGAGCCCAGGACACAAAAAGGATTTGGTAAGGCTTTGGGAGACTAAAACATCAGAGGCTAACCCCCACAGACCTTGACAAGAGCTCCCATGTGTGACAGCACCCATCCGTCAACAACACACACTGCTCTTCTCTTCTCATTCCCCACGTGTTAATGAGAAGCACTTCAGTTAACAGGCAATTACTAAAAAGGCACTTGAGGTCTGCTTTATTATTGTCTCTAACAACAACAACAAAGATCGAGCAGGAAGTACAAATAAAATCCGTACATTTAAGGATCATGACAGCCCATTCAAGATTATTCTGTGTCATGTGCATTCCCTGTTCAGCAGGCTGTGCTCTTTGCTAATTGGGAGTCCTGGGTGAAAGATTAATACAAAACACCTTTTTCTGAGAGCTAAATGACCCCAGTAAGGAAGCCACACAGCACTGAACTGGCTAATTTTACTAAGTACCTTGTCTTGGTCTGTTTATATGTGGGTTTGCTGATTTGTTCAGACTGACGTCATGGGTAAAAAACAGAAGAACTTTGATGCGAGTGGACCTTGGAGGTCCTCATCATCTATTATCTTCTTCTCATTGTATGTTAATCCTGACTGGACCCCCCAGCCCTCTGCAATGAACCCCTACCTCCCACTCTTAGGAGGGTATCACAGAGGTCAGACCTGGAAGTCCCAGGCAGGGAAGCAAGTCTGACTCTGTGACTCTAGCTGACTCACTTGGCTCAGCTTCCCTGGACCTCAGTTACTCCTCGATAGAATTGGAGAAGTAGGACTTCATAACAACCTCAAATGTTCTTTGAAAAGTTTTCATTTATTCTAGCTCCTAGTGATTGCACTTACCTCTCTCATAACCTTTTGTTTTATCAGAATATAACAAGTTTGGGTATTAAAATGAAACAAAACCTTTCCAAATTATACCTTTCTCCATTGCTAATTCCCCCTGCTAGGGGCAATGACTTTAAGCTTTAGCCTTTTCTTCTGGTTATGATGTACACCTAAATTTCTTTTCTTTTCTTTTTTTTTAAGATTTTATTTATTTCTTTGAGAGAGAGAATGTGTGAGCAGGGAGGACAGTGGAGGAGGAGGAAGGAATCTCAAGCAGACTCCACACTGAGTGTGGAGCCCTATGCAGGGCTCAAACTCATGACCATGGGATCATGACCTGAGCAGTAACCAAGACTCGGATGCTTGACCGACCTCACTACCCAGGCACCCCTACACCTGAACTTCCAAATATTGGCATACACCATGAATTCTCATTGCTCAGTTTTGAGCATCACTACTGAAAATGAGGATTATGTTGTTAGATACCACACACATACACACACACAGACACACACACACATATACACATGTGCACACACACTTTGTGCCTTCCCATCTCCCCAGTAAAGTTTTGATTAGATCAATATCCTATACCATAATTCTATCATGAAATGTGTATTATCTGCTTCTGATTAATGGGATATATCAGAGTAAAATTCTACTTCATATGCATTTTTTACCCTTATCACAGCCTACATTTCAATTTTCTATACTCTAAACTTCTTCGTGAGTCATGGCCTAAGTCCAGCTTCCTCCAAGCTTCACAGAGCCTTTCCATGAGATATCAGTGACCCGGAAAGCCCAGGCTCCCTGCAGCCAGGATCTTGGCTGGGCCACAGCATCGGCAGTGTCCTGAAGTTCCACCCGGAATGCAATAGGAAGGAAGAAACTTCTCCATATTTATAGCTTTGTATCTCACCATGCCCCAGTTTGAGCTCTCAGAAACAAGGGGCCCAGGACCACATTCTGGTGGAGAGGGAAGGAGAGTTCACAGCTGATGAATGCAGCTGAGGGGAGAGAGAGGTCATGGTTGGCCAACATAATCCAACTTCGGGTAAGGATGTGGGCAGTCAGCTTGGGTGTCTGCCCCTTTATGATGGCAGCAGCAATGTGCCCTTTCCTTGGATAACCTGCTTGGACTAGAGCACACCTGCACCTGGCTTCCCTCATTGCTCTCCCCAAAGTTCTCTCATATCTCCAATATGACATCTCCTTCAGCCTGGCTTCAGCATGGGCTTCACATGAAAGAGCACATCCTCTTTCAGCTGATTAAGAGACAGTGAAGGGAGATAAAGTGTAGAGACCTTGTATGTATAGAGATATTTGTCTTGTATTGAAGTTAGACGTTGGCTAAGTATAGAGCTGTGGATTGGACATGATTTCCTACAGTGCTATGAAGTCATTGCTCTCAAATATGACATCTGAAATCATTCAAATTCTTGACTTTTGTGGCACATTCTCCAAACTTTGGTGCCTTGGGAATTATGTCCACAAACATTTCATCCTCATCTATGGAGAATATATTCCCCTCTACATTCTCTGTCTGCTTCAGTCCAAACTGCTAATTTCCTGAGATACACAGTTGACTCTTGAACAATGCAGGGGTGAGGTGCACCGAGGTGCACCGACCTCCTGCACAGTCAAAAATCTATGTACAACTTTTGACTCCAAAACTACCACTAACAGAGAGCCTACTCTTCACTGGAAGCCTTACCAATAACACCAACAGCCAGTCAACAAAACCTTAACAAAAAATTTATATGGCACTTTTGGCTTCATCTTTAGACTTCCTTTCCCTGGCTCTATCCAGGAATACAGTTTGAAAGCATTTCTTCATTTGGGCATTATTTCCCAAATGGTTGCTGCTTGTGAGATCATGGGAGAGGAGAGAAAGATGTCATGACTTAAGGGCTTCAAAAATTCATAGCCTCTCCATAGAGTGTGCTAGTCCCCCAAACTTGCCTCTTCCCACTTTCCATACATGTTACACATTGGACCTCTTGAATTGGTCTTTTAATTTTGTTGTTCCTTCTTCCTTCTGTCTGTTTACTCTTTCAGCAAATTCCTGTTCATCTGCCCCATTCTTACCTTTCACTGGCCCCTCCATCTTCACTCCTGCTATTCCATCTTCAACCCCCAACCTTCCATCTGTTCTTGAAATACAACCTGCCTTTTGAGTCATACTGCAAAACTATGGCCCAGGGGTCAATCTGGCCCATCAACTGATTTGTAAGTAAAATTTTATGGGCACACAGCCCACTCATTCATGTAAACGTTGTCTAGCACCACTCATGCCACAACACTGAGGGTGGGAAGTGACTCAAGGCCTGAGAATGGATTCTGGCTCTTTCCAGGAAAAGTGTGATGGCTTCTGTAAGTATACCAATAATAGGCTACCACCTTCTTCCCTCTGCTTAGTTTCTGTTTTCACCAGGTTGTTTCTCTTCCCTTTATTTTTGTTTATCTGTTTGTTGAGATTACAGATAAGAGTGTCCTCCGAGATAACTACAGATCTCTGTGAGCTACCACTGCCTGTCTGCTCCCACCCAAGAGTGCGGTCACTACCTCTGGGCCAGACCATCTGCTTCACTGTCCCCTCAGTTTGTCCTGGCACCACCACCAGGATGTCACATCTGCTGAGAGAGTCAGATGTTACTTTCAATAATTCAAATGGAAATTAGAGTTGCTAAAGTAGGAATGTTGTTGACGTCATAAATATGCTCGCAGAAAAGTTAGCAGAGTCTATGGTCATTCGAGGTATCACATTAATAAAAGAGTATTATTCGTGAATTATACAAAATTATCACACAAAGATTATTTCTTGTAATAATTAGGGCACATTTTTGTTATTTTTGTGTCATTATTTGCAGGGACACGGCCCTCTTGGGAGCTTTCTGCTGCAATCTGAAACTGACCACACTCACAGAGAGTCAGCAGACAGTGACAAAAGAGACAGGGTCACTCCACATTGGCAGGTGGCAATTTCAATAACAGCAAAGGGACCTTACATGTGAGGCTTACCCTAGGCAGCAGCAAGATGAATTGATCCCCACACCCTCCCCCACAAAGAGACCCTAACTCAGTTCTGTCACATGTACCTTGTAGATATTTTCTTTTTTAAAAGAGATTTATTTTATTTATTTATTTAGGAGAGAGAGAGAGAGAGCATGTGAGCAGGGGTAGAGGCTGAGGGAGGGAGAGAATCTCAAGCAGACTCTATGCTGAGCACAGAGCCTGAGGTGGAAATTGACCTCAGAACCCCAAGATCATAACCTGAGTCGAAATCAAGAGTGGGACACTCAACAAACTGAGCCACCCAGGTGCCCCCTTTGTAGGTATTTTCAACATTGTGTCACTATCTCAAGCTGTGTCCTTGGAGAAGCCTCTGGGAGCATGATAGGCAAGTGGCACCCACATGCCAGGGACAAGGAAGCAGGTGAGGAGCCTCCAGGTGCCCAATGGCCAGTTCATGGGTCCAACCACGGTCATGTGCTTTTTATCACATTCCCCAATCTTCTACCAGCTGACCTGCTCTTACAATCTCACACATCTCCCTCTCCTGCAACATGTCTTGAGCCATCAACAAGGGGTTCCACCAGCTTGAAGGTGGCTCTTATGGCTGCTGTCTGGCTATATCAGAGGTAGACGACATAGCAACAATGCAGATGCATGTAAGAGAAAATTCAGATGAAGACAACTCCTAAAATCAGTGACAACTTTTCCACCAAAGGCCCCAGGATTCAAACTATTAATTTATTAAATTCCTAGATTGGAGCATTCAGGGCATTGACTTGTGTCCTCATATAATTTGATAAAGATGATACATTAACAGACTCATTGGGTATGAACACACAACATTCTCTCTGGGTAATGACACAGGTGCCTCCTTGAGAGGCAGTAATAATGTCCAAGGCCATCCTATTTTCAGGACAGCTTTTCTCATTAGAGACGTTTCAGTGTTCAGGAAGGACAAGCTTTGTTGTCTGTCATTCAGGACTTGCTGAGTGAATTTAATGAGGGCTTCTATGTGGGCTAAAATGTCCTTCAAGCCTATGGAGGGAATAAAGACAGTGGCCAGACGATCAGACCAGTGAAAGATAGCATCTACCTGGCCTTGAGAAGAGGGAGGTTGACAACTTTAGAACCTTGAGCTGCTTGTGAACACCATTCATGTTGGCCAGGAGAGGCAGCATTATCAGGCATGAGGAGATGGACTGGGGGTGAGCTATGCCAAACCACAATCCCCACCTTCTCCCCTGTCTCAAGGTGTTTCATTTCAGCCACAGTGCATTTCAACAGGTCTATTTGGTAGCAAGACAATGGGATCCCAGGGGAGATCCAGTGGTTCCCTCTCAACCAGGGGTGTGAAGTAACTCTCCGACCTTGGCAGGACACCCCATGGCAAATTCCTGTAGGTAAATCCTTTACCAGGTGTGATGGGGCATGGTGTGAGTATAGGGCATTGATCCCTGGTAGAGTCAGAACAATGGCTGTATCCCACGACTTCCACACTGTTTTGGGGTTGGATTTCTTGGCAGGGGTCCACAGTCTGGCATGTGGGGCAACAGATCTTACTGGTTGATCACCTAAATGTATTAAAGCCTGGAGGGTGCCTGGATGGCTCAGTCAGTTAAGCATTCAGCTCTTGATTTCAGCTTAGGTGGTGATCTCAGAGTGGTTAGATAGAGCCCTGCTTCCAGTCATGCTGAGAATGGAGTCTGCTTAAGATTCTCTCTCTCTCTCTCTCTCTCTGGGGGGGGGTGCTCAGTTATTTAAACATTTGCCTTTGGCTCAGGTCCTGATGCTGGGGTCCTGGGATCAAGTCCCTCATTGGGTTCCCTGCTCATCAGGGAGTCTGCTTCTCCCTCCGCCCCTTCCCCAAATTGTGCGCACACACACTCTCTCTCAAAAATAAATAAAATCTTTTTAAAAAAATTAAAAAAAATATTCTCTCTCTCCCTCTGCCTTTCCCTTGCACCACTCACACTGGCTCTCTCTCTCTCTCTCTCTCTCTCTCAAATAAATAAATAAATGTATTAAAGCCTGGACAGTACTGTAGTCTATCTGGCCAAGGGGTTTTACTTGTTAACAATTTAATTTGCTGTTTTAATATCCCTTTCCTTTTTCCCTTATCAGCCTTGTTGCATGTGGTTTATTGGGGGGAGGGGGATGGAATCTTTATTTAATGTCATGGGTTTTTTGATCTAGTTTTGCATATCATGACCCTTCAGATGGAATCCTCTAATCATTATCTATTTGATGAAGTTATTGATATGGATCGATATGTAATCAATACTTAATTTTTCCAATTCCTGGTTTGCATGCAATAGGGAAGGCTTGGATCCAGCCAGGTGTAGGGTCCACATAAACAAGAGCACATTTAGAGCCCTCACTAGGAGGAAGGGGGCCGATATGATCAACTTGTCACTCCCTTACCATTTGGGATTACTGGTTAGTGGCTCTATATTCTTTTGGCAGTTGCCTTGGGCAATGTTTGGAACACATGGGACAGGCTGTTACTATATTAACCAAGTTACTGTATTTCAAGGGCAATAGGACATCCTTGGCAATATGCCATCTGACTCAGGCATGGCGATGGCCCTTCCTTCCATGCATCCAATCTGTTGTGTCTACTGAGGGTCAGCAGCTAAAGCTTGTATCCAAGCCTCAGCTTCCTGATTGCCCAGGACATCATGCCTTATGAGCTGGGACATGGAGGGAAGTGAGGACCACCTTAGGCTCTTGCAGATGGACCCAAATGTCTTTTTACACATTTCGGCCCCATACGGGCTTATTTATAATCACCCACCCCTCCGCTTTGAATTGTCGGAGCTATAGTGTTAATCTTCTTATAATAGCTCAAAAATAGCAACGGCTCATGAGTGATCACCAGCCAAACTGCTCTGAGCTCAGCCTACTGGTGCTGTGTGAGAGATTTTTGCCACTGGGAGCTGGTACTATATGGGGGTATAGAGGCTTTCTGCCCCTTCCAGAACCTGGACCCAAATCTAGGGGCATTCTTCCCTTCTGGCATTTCTACCATAGTGCCTACCCATATTTCCTGGAATCACAGACACATGGAACTCCAGTGGAACCCTGCTTGGAAGATACCCAAAGCTTTAACCTGCTTTCCTAGTATTTTTGCCTTCTCAAAGACAGCTTTCCTGCTCGGATTCCCAGACCCATATGTGCCCTTTATTTTCTACCAAGTGACATAGGGATGGAGGCACTGTGCCAGGTAGGAATAAAAGTCCTCCCAACCTCAAATCCTTATTGAGGCTTAAATCTCTTTCACATTCTTCAGGGTTATATAGGTTTGTGTCTGATTAATGACAACTTTTGGGACAACATGAGTCTTACCCTGCAGGGTACTGTACTGTATTATAGTGTGTTACCCAAAACCTTGCAACAGTGTGTGGGCCTTGAATTTTCTGTGAGTTCATGGCTCACCTTCACCCCGATGGATGCTTCAGCTAACCCTGCAGGGTGTTGTTCCACAGCAAGACAAGCCTTTACATGTTAGCAAGATATTGTCAACATAATGGGCCCCTCCCACTTATGTGGGGAATGAGAACAGACAGGTGCCCAGTTATATCCTATAACATAGAGTGAAGTTGTTCAGGCCACCTTGCAGGAGCACTTGAAAGGTGCATCATTGTCGCTCCTATAGGAAAGCAAATTGATCTTAATTATCAGAAACCGGTACTTGCCATAGACTTTTCCATGATTTCCTGGAGGTTGGAGCACTTTGCAGGAACACATCTTGCCAAAGCCTCAGGGTAAAACAATAACTCTGCAAATAACAAAAGACTTAAAAATGGCCCTATAGCCAAAGATCTAATGAGAGTTTCTTATACACTTGGTAAAGATAAAACACAGAAACTTTGTTTTTCTGGGCAGATAAAGAAAAACCTTTGTTCCTCATTTCTTCTCAAGAGCAGACAAACAATCCAAGAAAATTTTGTCTTTTTTAGCAGAGAGAGGGAAAAAAAATTAATCTTTTACCAGTGTACTTTCAAAACCACTTATCCCAGTCTTAGTCCTGACCACGCATAAAATTCTTTCATCCCCAAAATTCCCCTTTGGAAACCTTCTCAGACTTTCTTTTCTTATTTAGATTTTGAATTTTCTCTCTCTAAAAAGCCAGTCTCAAAAAAAAAAAAAAAAAAGCCAGTCTTGTTTTGGGGCAAAATGATATTCTTCTCTCCTCAACGACAATGTATTCTCATTCCTTATGCTTTTCTGACACGGTTCCTATCTTCCCTATAAGAGGGATTGCATTCCTTATCGTGTCTGGCAGTCTGTATTTTAAAGAACCTTCCCTCACGTTTTCTTCCATATTTGAGGGTGATGTTTTGGTTATCATCTGGGCAGTTCACATTTTAAAAACAGGAAAAGATTTATAGCTTCGAGGAAGACAGGTTGAGAACTATTCTCCCAGGGGTTTGGGGTTAATTTCTATTTAAAACTTGCTTTGTATTAAGAGTCAGAAGACTTGGGATGTTTGTTTCCTTATTAATTACTAGAATTAAAAAAAATCCATCACTTTTTTAGGGATTCCACCTCTTAGTTTCCTGAATGGACTTTGTCACAAGTTCTCTGACCTTTCTTTCTCCTCCTTCTCCTTCTCCTTTTCTCCTTCTTCTTCTATAGTCTCCACACCTAATGTGGGACTTGAACTGACAAACCTGAGATCAAGACCTGAGCTGAGATCAAGAATCAGTTGGATGTTTAACCAACTGGGCCACCCAGGTGCCCACAAGTGCCCTGACCTCCATCCCTGGCGGTTTGTGCCCTCCTAGCTTTGCAAATGGCATGCAAATTTCTCTCACTTACTTTCCTCCTCTCCTACCTTGTCTGCCAGTCCCAAGAGCCAGGAGGCTGGGGAGCACTCTTGTTTTCTAATCCCAGCTTACCTTTTAACATCCAGACATGAGTTTTAACCTCCAGCTGGGCATCGGTGGCCAGCAGAAGTGCTCACAGTAGAGGCCAACCCACTGTAGCTACCAGACCATCTGCTTCCCTTCCCTTCCACAGCGTGTAATGCCCAATTCCTCCAGCAAGTGGCATTAGATGGGCTGGCATTTTTCCAGGCATCCTCACACTCATGTGGCTGTCTACAGGTATCTGACCTAAGGACCACCCCTCCCTGACCCAGAAGTTGCTGGCTAACTGGAAATTTCCCTGCTGGATGCCTTTTTCCCAAGACCCATTTCTTTGGTCTCTGCCTGACTGTCCAACTGTAGGTTCTCAATTGTTTTCAGAGCTTTCCTGGTATAGCCTGAAACCAACCCCGTTCACACAGGGCAGGGAGAGAGCAAAGAACAAGATGGCCACTGCAGGACAGTTGGGTGGCAAATTAATAATTGCAAAGGAAACTTACATACAAGGCTTGTCTTGGGCAGCAGCAAGATGAATAGATCTTTGCATCTGCCCCCAAATCTTTAAAGCTCAAACAGAGGTTCTAACTCAGCTCAGTCATGTACAAAATGCAGGTGTTTTCAACATCATGTCACCATTTCAAGGCTGTGTCCTTGGAGCAGCCTCTGGGACCAAGAAAGGCAAGTGGAACCCACTTTCCAAGTTCAGCAGAGCTTATAAGGAGCCCCCAAGTGTCCAGGTCCAGCCGTCTGCTCCATCAGTGGTTGTACCTTTTTGATCATCTTCCCCAACTCAATTTTCCTTATTATGTGTTATAAAAATAAAACATAATTAATAAAAAAAGATTTCTATTTGAGTATCTTTTCGGGCAGCTTTTTGCCCTGACTTTTGAAGAAGAGCCCCCTTTTTTATTCTTCATGGAACCCCAAGAATTGTATAGGCAACTCTGGAAAAGCATTTTGAACATGTCACTTTCTTGATAAAGACACAAGGACTTCTGCTTCTCTATTCCTCTCAAGAAAGCAGGACAATATATATAAAAGAAAACACCCCAAGATGTGATAAGGAGAGAGCAGACTAGCCAGTGAGCTTGAAACTGGAGAAGGGCATGGTGATGAGTTCCCAGAGTTTTATTTTTGCCTCATGCATACCAAACACCTTGTGGAAGGAGCTAACCAACCAGAGATGCCAATGGGTACCAACAAAAGAGCCCCGACAGAAAACAAAAGCTACTCTCTCTGGCCAAAGGCACAGGAAGAAGAGTAACCTAGGAGAGCATGACCTTTTATAAAATGACTATTCGTCTTTGACCTAACACCTCAGATGTCACTGTGGCCCCACTGCACCTGTGTCAGCCAAGGCTAAGTGAGCAGCTTAGACTTCGGCCTCACCACACTGAAACAGAATCTCCAACATCCCACCGGATGTGAAGAAGGCTAAATCAGACGTAGACAATTTCATCAACGCTGACCAGTCACAAAGCACCCGTGCACCTCAGTATCAGTGGAGAGTGTGAGGAGTGGAGACTCCCACCCTACCCAGTGGTGACAAGAGGTTTCTTGGGTGGACCTGGATTTACAACTCTGTTGCTGGCAGTGAGGTGACAGCACCTCCCTTCCCACACTAGAGACATGTCGAAGAAAGCCAATTAAGTCAGAAAGTTTAAATAACACTCAGAATTCTCATAAGGTAATGTGAAATGTCCAGTTTCCAATCAATAATCACTTGTCATCAAGAGAACCTAGATCTCAAACTGAATGAAAAAAAGACAATTGATATATGTCAACTCTCAAATGCCAGAGATGTTAAAATTATCTAACAAAAGATTAGAGCAGCCATGGTAAAAGGGTTTAAACAAGCAATTACAGACATTCTTTGTTTTTTAATTACAGATAATGTTGACACAAGTTTAAAAAAACACAGAATTCTCAGCAAAGCATTAAAAGACATAAAGATTTTGAGATAAAAGGGAGAGTTGCTGGGGACAGCCACTCTAATGCAGTGAGGAGAGTTTTGAGGGAATGGGTCTTCGAGAATTTTTCTTTGTGGTCATATTTGTTTGCTGGGGCGGCAGTTGCTCCATTCCACGACGTGGTACCATACACTTCTGGAGGATGGAAGTCTGAACACAAAGTGTAGGCAGGGTTGTTTCCCTCTGAGACTGAAGGAGCTTCCTCAGGCCTTCTGCTTTGTGTGTGGACTGCCATCCTACTTCTGAGCCTCCTCACACCCCTTCCCTCTGTGTGCACCTGTTTCCAAACTTCTTTGTGTAAGTACCTCCCCCATACTGGATTAGGGGCCCACCCTGCTTCCAGTGTGGCCTTGCTTTAACTAATACAGCTGCAACCACCTTATTTTCCAATAAGGTCATAATCGGAGGTGCTGGGAGTTAGAACTTTGATGTCGGGATCCCGAGGGGACACAGCTCAGCACAGTGGTATAAATGGACCCCATCTGACATGATTTAGAGCTTTTAGAGCTTCCAGGACAGTCCAGTTGTTTCTCAGCTGAGTGAATGAAGTTTTCTCTGAGTGTGGCAAGAGGCGCAGGAGGCCACCGGGCTGCTTGACCACAAATGGTGTTTACAGGGATGAGATAGAGTCTTAGGTCTGCCAGTCGTACTTTCCATTCTCCTCCAGCGTCGAACTGAGAGTCAGAAGGGAATGGCAGTTTGTGAAAAAGAGTGAGGAGAATAAGGATGTTCAAACACTTTTATTCTAGATACTATAGCTCCCTTGAAATCAATCTTTTTTCCTTCACTAAGTAAAATGTTTCACTAATAATGAACCAGATGAAGAAAACAACCCTGTGTTGAGGACATACCATTGTGCCTGGTGATTCTCCTCTCTCCGTTCCATCGCTCTCCTACTCCTATAAAGAACACAGCCAGTCTGAAGATTGGACGTGCACTGACTACCAGAACATATGTAATGGATAAATATTCCTGGAGCTAGTAGTCACGGCCTCAGCTCTTAGGAAAAAAAAAGAAAAAAGAAAAGAAGAAAAAAGAAAACCAAAGTAATGACATACTTCTATGAGTTATATATATTAATGTTGCATCTCTTTAAAGGTACAGCTTTCTAATTAGTTGCAAAATTTCTGACTTTATTAGCAATGCAAATGTTTTCAGAATCCAAGTTGCAGTGTTTTTATTATAATTGGATTTCATGAAAGCAAACAGAAATGTATTTGGAAGAGGTGCGTATCACTGCTGACCCTGTTAGCTTATTACATTCTATTAGACCAGAAAATGAACAAGCACTGCAAAACCCAGTGTCAGAGAAAGTGGAATGTTTGCCGAGTGCTGTGACCCCACTCAATTTTCATGATTTTTCTAGCAGCTTCAATGTCTTAAAAACATTTTTTTTTATTTTAATGTTCACCACCAGATCATTTAAATTGGAGCTGGCATTACATTGTCTGTTTCCTCAGTGCTTCCTGATAGTTTTGACTCATTACTCATCACTGACATGAAGGGCAAGCATCTCAGTGAAGGCATTCAGAAACCTTGAAAATCTCATTTTCTATTATTACATGGAAGGGGGAAATTGTAGTTTTTAAAATTTTGCCTTAATTCAAAGATGTTTAGAATATTATGCATTTTGTGAGTATTTTAAATGGTTCATAAGCATGAATCTTTCCAACCTTTTGATGCAATAAGGGAAAATAGGAGAACCCTTGGATGAAGCCCACACATTAAAACCTTTATTTTATGACAATTATCTCGATTGCATTTATCTATTATCTCTGAAAGTTAAATAATTCCTAGCTTAAAAAATATTAGAAACCAGATCGTTTAATGTTATATCATTTTTTTAAGATTTTATTTATTTATTTGACAGAGAGAGAGAGAGATCACAAGTACACGGAGAGGCAGGCAGAGAGAGAGGGGGAAGCCTTTTTGAGTAGAAAGCCTGATGTGTGGCTGGATCCCAGGACCCTGAGATCATGACCTGAGCCAAATGCAGAGGCTTAACCCATTGACCCACCCAGGTGCCCCTATACCATTTTTCATTAAAGTCAATTTCACAATGTCTGTATTTTTCAAAGTCTGTACCCCTTCTTCTTTTATTTTAAGGTTATTTATTTATACTCTCCATCCATGCAAAAGTCTGTATGAGATAAGCAGATGAGATAGTAAATTGAACATATTTCTAGAAATTCTTTTTTAATGCAGAAGGATATAATGTGAATGCTCAAGCACCGTGACAACAAAAAATAATAATAATGAACTAAAATGCATGTTCTTAGGAGCCATCAATGTTGGACAAACGTTTGTAAACCAAGGAGGAACATTGGTAGGAGATCTATCTCAGGCAGAGGGAACCAAATGAATATAGGTCTCAAGGAGAGCACAGTTTTGGGGGCAAGATTCTGTGGAGCTCAGGTGAAAGGGAAGGCAAAAGAGGAAGGACTCCAGGACTGGAGAGGGGACCCCAGAACTGATGCTGTCCCTCTGTCTCACCAGTAGCAGGAATAGGCAGTGGAGTCAATGGGGACAAGAGGGCAGGCATGATCTCTCCACCATAAAAACACAGGAGAGAGGTGGGACTGGCCACCTGGATGAAATCCTGGATGAAATCCAGGATTTGGGGTGCAGGGAAGACTCAAAGAACAGAGACCAAGGGAAGAAGGAGAAATGTGAAGGAGCTCACATTGCCAATTGGACCACCTAGAGAACATCTGTCTAGAGCATCCATAAGTATGATGAGTGACGATCTCCACTTTTGTTGGATCCAAGCATAGGGAATAGCTTGATTTTTCCATGCAGCCTCCACTCTGTAAAGTTTGGATAATCCTGGAGACTGGATCGATTGCTTTTAATCCTTCTCCTCATCTGTGTATCCTAGCTCCAACAGAACTGGTGGTCAAGAAGAGAATTAGCTTGGAATGGGAATAAAACTTGCTCCACATTCAATACCTTCCCTGAAGATTGCACAGGAAAAGTTGCAGGGCCAAAAGGTATTCAAAATGGAAGAAAGAATCTGTCTGGGAAGAACAGAGCCCTGTAGTTTCCCTTGGTAGAAAGGTAATCATAGACACCCTTTGCTCATTCCTTAGTTAGCTGAATAACCAAGACCCAGGCACAGAACTCTCTCAAACTAGCCAAAACAAGAAAAAGGGGGTGGGGGGGAGGTAGGATACAAGAGTATGTCTCGAATTTAAGGACAGGAAGATCTCTCAAGAGGCAGGTGCCAATTACTGGAAGGGAACCCCCTGTCTCCTTGCTATGACTCTGGTGTCACACGGTCATCACTCTTTCTCACTGGATATCTCCTTCATTCTTTTTTTCTTCACTGAGCTCCCGGATTTCTCCAGCTGTCTCTGTTCACTTTACCCTCTTTTCAGAAATGATTTCCCAGATCAAGTTTTAGTGGAACATTCCATGCAGGGGTCCAATAGAGGATAACGTGGGGCTCTGAGACTCACCTCCACTTCATGGGAATGGGGTGAGAACCTAATCGGGTACTTTGGGCTGGTGCCCAAACTGTTTCCAAACACTGTGATTAGGATTTTGCTATCTACAAGGCTGTGAAGGCATTAAAGTGGTAATTAGACAAACAACCACACACAGCAGGACTAACTCGCATCCTTTGGCAAGAGGCAAGTATAGAGCAAAGAGCAAGTACTCAGTCAAATGTTTCTGAATCTGTTGATAAATGGTAATGAAATGTAGGGAAAATAAGCCTTCCCAGAGTGCATGTACCTCCACAAGCATTGTGCTTCCTCCAGGAAAGGGGTGTTTCAACATGAACAGGGAAAATAAAACAGATGCATTTGCTAGGGATACTGTTGAGAGGAGGGAGGCATTGGGACAGTATTGGACAAGGTGATGTGAAGTCCCCATTGACTGACATTTTTATGACAGACCAGAAGCTTGACTTCTTCAAGGCCGAACAAGAATCCTTACCTCTATCCTTCCTCTTCCTGCCTGGTTTTCCTAATCTCATTCCTAGATCTGCATTTACTTTTCATAGTTTCATGGAGTCTAACTCATCTGGGACATTAGGGGTCCCTCCTGGTGAATGCCAGAAAGACACAAATGCTCAGGAGTAATTCCACCAAACATGAGGAGCCAGTAGAAGCTCTGTTCATGCTTAGTGCCCTCAGGAACAACCCACAGCTTTCCTTCACCATCCAGAACTTGAAGGCACAATTCTCTTGGGTTACCCTTGTGGTAATGCCAACTGGGAGGAAAAATCCCCCACCTGCCACTTATTCATGTGTGACCTTCTTAGGACACACTGTTTGGCTCTTCTAAACCTTTGCTTTGGAAGGTCTACATAAAACAGACAAAAGAAATTTCATCTACTTAATGTGTTCCCATTTTTAAATGTTTCTAAGCTTAGGGTATTGGTAGAGTTGGTCAAAGAGCAATATTTCACTGTGGACTCATCCCCCAGTGGAAATGGCTTTCAGTACCAACAAGTGGTGTAGTTTCCACTGGCAAGTACATCCTAAATGGGCGCTTCAGGAACACTTCTGGTAACACAGTCACACTCGAAGTAGCACCTGTAGTTCAGCTGAATTTCCAAAGAGAGAGAAGTTTCAGACCCAGGTGACCGCTGTGACAAGAACACTGAGATTTATTTATCTCACTCTTTGTGGCTGTCTATGACACAGTTCCTCAGCACCTGGTTTGAAGAAGCAAAGGAAGCCTGAACAAGTCCCCAAGTATGCTTGTTAACAAAATCACAGTGCAGTTGGAAGGCATATGCATTCACACCTAGCACTTTTGAAATCCTCGCAGGAGATATCTGCCTCCACTGCCAGGTTCTCTACGACAAGTGATGTCACTCATGAGGCCTCTTGAATTCAGACTACCACTACTGGGACTCGGCGAGAGGAACACTGTGTGGATTCACGGGCATGGATGCGGCAAAAGAAGGAAATATTTCAGAAGATTAAAGGGGCGTGTCTAGCACATCCCTTGGTGACTAGCATGTGCTTAATAAGCATACATAAGTGGAAAACAAACACCAACATGCCTTGTGTGACCTGAGAATTCACAGCACTTTAGTGAGGTGCTGGGAGAAAGAGGGAACACAGGTTTCTATTTCTCAAGCCCAGCTGAAGAGTCAGTGGCGTACATCACACTCGGCATGACTAGGACTGTGTTGGTTATGAGTAACAGAATGCTGGATGAAAATGACCTTATGTTTCCTCCAGGACAGGAAGACTATGGGGATGCAGCTGTCTGTGCCCTGAGTATTTGGGGTGATTTGGGAGCATTTCCAGTTGGAAAATCCTGCATCAACTTCAGGCTCCACGTCCATGATCACATTTGAAGTCAGGAGACTAGAAACAGCACATTCTTCCTTGGTTCCCTCTTAGTAAACTGTCTTTGGAAAGATCCCACTAGGAAGAATTCACCCAAAATCATGGTGCTCCGTCTATCCCACCAGTTCTGGGAGGTTGGAGTCTGGCTTTGCAAGTGTCTGTGGGAGAAGGGGGCTGGGAATGCCACGGCCACCACATCTGCCACAGTGTTAGTAGCAACTGCAGAGACTTCCATCTCAACTCAGATAGAAGTTTCCAGGACTCCCGGGGAACTATGTAACTTCTGGTAAACTCCTCATTGGTATTCACAGAAGCTCCCTACTTTGTGGCAGGTGCTGAATTATGCACTAAGGTTATAAAGTCAAAAGGATCAGAGAGTGCTCTGGGATAGAGTTTACAGTCTAACAAAACCCCACATTGCCAATGGTTCTAGAAGAGTGCCAGCTAGGAACCCAGTGGTGCTCTGTCCTCCCCTCTGCCCAACGACACACTCCATGGAGGACAACCTTTGGAAGTTCTCTTGGTTAGGATCCTGTCCTTCACAGGGGCAGCTCTATTCCTCCTCTCACTCAAACTGTGTGGGACTAGACATGGCCACTGCCTTAATTCAAGTCCCAATCCATCTTCTGCACTACCAGTAGCCCCAAATGCCTCTCTGTTGGTTCCTTTTTAACATTCAGTCTCTTCTCCATGCTCAGGCTGACAGGACATTTCTGAAGCACGGAGATGTTGGCTGCCATCAACCTGACGTACATGAACTTTTCATCCCTGATTTTTCTCCTGCTTCGGATGAAAGCCTGTGGGTATGTCTGGGATGGGCTGATGGTGCACAGAGAGCAGAAAGAAATTTTAGGTGATTCAAGAAGAGATCTGAAAGGGAGAAATAGTCACATTCAGTCAAGCACATCTGGATTTACTTAATTTTTTAGGCAATCGAAATAGTGAGAAGAACAAGAAGAACATAGAGGTCTACAGTAGAAGGAAAATGATTTTATGCAAGTATGTCCATCTATCCTAATATTGTACATCAAAGAGATGAAGTGTCCATACCAGAGACAAGTGTATGTATTTGAAGGTAATTTATCTAAGAACCACGGGAGAAACAGGGTAGGTAAACTACATCTAGACCCTGCGGAAGCCAAAACTCCAAGTGCACAGGGTGTGGGGAGACACACACAATGCCAGCAGAGAGGTTCCCATGCAGGTCTCCCCAGTGGTCTGGCCAACAAGCATTTTAAAGCATGTCACGAGCTCAGGGGGTAGCAGGAGGGCAGAATGCTTTAGCTTGTCCATGTGTTGTGTGTGGTGGCTCACAGGGTGGCCCTCTTACTTCCTACTGATGACGTTTCTGCTTGAACAGTTGTGTGGTTAAGAGTTCTGGCAGAAATTTAACAGATGTACCTCATCTACCTCTCAGTTTTCTCAAAAGCTTCGAGAAGAACCTGCCAACAGAGACAAACAGCAATGAAACTCTTTCACCCGAGAAATTTAGACCTAAGCACTGCTGAGCAAGGGACAACCAGCACAAAATCATTCCATCGTTTCTTTCAATATCAAAGTCATGCCAAAGGGCTTTGTTGACTTTTTCTTAATCTTAAAAATAGTGCCTGATTTTCATAAAATGTTTGGGAACAGAGAGTAATATCTAAGAAGAATACAGCAACCATCTCTACACTCTAAGCTGTGATAGTACATCCTTGCTTTCTATTTGACCATAATACATGAATATTTTCATGTCATAGTTGAACAGCTGCAAACTTTTTTTTTTGTATGAATGTGCAATAGTTTAGTTCACCATTCCACAACTTTTGAACACTTATAAACTTTGTGCTTCCTTTTTTGGGCTCTGTCATTAATTGCCCCATGAGAAATTCCAAGCAGTGAAGTTTATGATCAGCAAGTAGAATATTTTTATTATGCTTAATATAGGAATTTATCTCTGCAGAGCATTTTTGACCACAGTTTTTTTCTGAAACTGGGTATGTTCCTTTTTTTCTTAATACTATAAAGGTATAAGGTAGCTCTATTTTCAATTTTTTGAGGAACCTCCATGCTGTTTTCCAGAGGGAATGCACCAGCTTGCATTCCCACCAACAGTGTAGGAGGGTTCCCCTTTCTCCACATCCTCGCCAGCATCTGTCATTTCCTGACTTGTTCATTTTAGCCATTCTGACTGGTGTGAGGTGGTATCTCATTGTGGTTTTGATTTGTATTTCCCTGATGCCCAGTGATGTGGAGCACTTTTTCATGTGTCTGTTGGCCATCTGGATGTCTTCTTTGCAGAAATGTCTGTTCATGTCCTCTGCCCATTTCTTGATTGGATTATTTGTTCTTTGGATGTTGAGTTTGCTAAGCTCTTTATAGATTTTGGATACTAGCCCTTTATCTGATATGTCATTTGCAAATATCTTCTCCCATTCTGTCAGTTGTCTTTTGGTTTTGTTGACTGTTTCCTTTGCTTTACCCTAAAGATACAAACGTAGTGATCTGAAGGGGCATGTGTACCCAAATGTTTATAGAAGCAATATCCACAATAGCCAAGTTATGGAAAGAACCTAGATGTCCATCAACAGATGAATGGATAAAGAGGAGGTGGTACATATATACAATGGAATACTATGCAGCCATCAAAAGAAATGAAATCTTACCATTTGCGATGACATGGATGGAACTAGAGTGTATTATGCTTAGCGAAATAAGTCAATTGGAGAAAACCAACTATCACATGATCTCCCTGATATGAGGAAGTGGAGATGCAATGGGGGTGGGGGTTAAGGTGGTAGGAAAAGAAAAAATGAAACAAGATGGGATCGGGAGGGAGACAAACCAAAAGAGACCTTAATGTCATAAAACAAACTGAGGGGGGTGGGGGGGAGGGGGGTTGGGAGAGGGTGGTGGGGTTACATTATATGTTTAAATAAAAAAGCTTAAAGAAAAAAATACTATAAAAGTATAAATGCATGGTGTTGTTATAATTTCAGTCATTTGAATACTAGTGAGTTTGGATTTCAGTAGGTTTATTAATCATTTTGATTTTGTTATCTTATGTCTTGCCATTTGATAGACATGCCCTTTCCTGGGTTATATGTTTTCCTTAATGCTATCTATCTTGCTATACTTATTCATCTGATATTTTAGGAAGTTGAAGTGGTGGATAATCAAGGTGGTAGAGGTCTGGCAGTCATAATACAAACACAGGATGCAGAGCTCCTGACATTATTTTGTGAAGTACCTGCAGTGAGTCCCAGCTGGGAGTTTATGTGTCTCATCAAAACCTTGATGAGTCCAGTAGAGGGCCCAGGACATAGTGAAGTTACAGAAGGGCTTCCATGTCTAGGATTGCAGAAAAGGTTTGCAATGGCCCTGGGGAAGCTCCCAGCAGGAGCAGAGGGCACTGGACCACGTCTATGGCCCTATTTTATCAGGATCAGCCATGGTGCTTTGCTTCTCAGAAAGAATGATCTTGTTCAACTAACAAGAATAATATTGACTTGAGAAAATTTCTATAAATTTAATGAGATATAAGAAAATACTTTCAGATACATTTGGTTTGATCTTTAGATAGTGCCAGAGACATGAGAGGTTCTTCCTGCCCTCAGTGAGCATTCAAAGAAGCACACAGTGTGGGTCTCCTGTCATGCTGAATGCTTAAACTGAGAGCACTCCGCTCGAAGAGTGTGAAGATTCACCATCTCTAGCTTCAACTTGGAAAGGGAAGGAAAGCACTTCTTCCCTGCCTTGTTGCCAGGGCCAGCTTGTGTCTGAGGACACAAAGGCTTTCCAAGATGGACTAGACTCTCATGTGAATGCAGTGGGGTCTAAAAGCAGGATGAGGAGTCGCAAAGAAGTCTCTAGATCAGCAACAAATGCTTATGGACTGGTAGGAATCTGGTCTGGATGCCATGGTTTTCCTGACTAGCTATAAATGAGACTGCATTGTTTCTGGTGATGACCTCTAGTGCACATTCATACAGAATTCGGAGCAAGGAGGCAGGGGTTCAGCAGCAAGGTGGGCATTCCTTTCCCCCGACCAGCACTCAGTCCCCTACAAATTCAGCCCACGGAATGTCCCCATCTGCTCATTTACTTCCAGTTGAAGTAGATGTATGACTTGCTTTGAAAACTGTCTTGTTGCCAATCAGATGTAATTAGTTAAAATGAGGTCACACTGGGGTGATTTATTACTGCAAGATCACAAGTCTTCCTATATTATGCAGAGATCATATCGGGTGGGCCAGAAAGTAAGTTCTTCATAAAGCGTGTTGTGAACCTAGAGACCCCAAACAGGCTTTGAGTGGTTCTCCATGCCTGATCCACACCCCCTTGAGGTTTCTGGGGCTCCTTTGATCTGTTTAGGAAGTGTGCACCCAAGGGAAAATGGGGAGAAGCACTGGTGTTCAGAACCCTGGAATGGTTACAGGGTAAGAACTACTCTTCTTAATCTACCCATGAAAATATAGGGTTCAAAATTCTAAGGACCAGAGCCCAAATCATGGGGTCATAAGTGGTGGAGCTGATATTGAACAAGGCTTGAGACTCTCATTTGTCATGATGAAACAATGTCATGTGGTCTGAATTCTTATTAGCTTATCACTAGTTTTATTACAGTTAAAAAATATATCCCAAAAATAAAATCTCTTCAAAGGTTGATGTCCCTGTGGTAACCTAAAAATATCTTGAGGAAAATTGGGTTATCTTTGAACTTAAGAATACCTGTCATGTTGCACTTTTCTTGTGAATTCTCAGCATTATCCTCATTAATCCTTTCAAACTCCTCTATGGTGAGTAAATGTGGGGCTTTATAGCTATTTGACCATGCAGCTTCACACCATCTCAGGGCCAGGACTAGACCTTATATCTCCAAGGCCTTGATCCTGAGTCTCAAAATCTGAAACCCAATCCAATACTGGGAGCTCTACACCTCACACAGGGCACATCTTGCTCAAATGTGGACAAACAGAAAAACATCCCCTTGGTTCCTTGGGAAGCGGAGTTGGACCAAGAGAAAGGAGGAGTTTGGAGGAAATATTTCCAGACTGTTCTCCTCACTGGCCACACAGTACACCTCTCCAGCTGCCCACCTGCTGCCTGCTTCCATGTGGAGTGAACAGGCCCCCCGATTTCAGATACTTTCGCCACATATTATGAAGAACAGTTCATCTTGGACCTTCCAGTTGACATGCCCTCACTACCATGACATGTAGACATTTTTTTGAAAAAACCCTGCAAATATAGGAGATCACACCACAGAATGACCCAAAAGTCTTAGAAAGCAGACTATTATGAATGATACCATTTGTCTTCCCCTTGGATTTAAATCATTTTAATAATGATGTAATTTACAAATAATGAAGTGCTCCTTAATGTACCCAATGCCCGGTCAGTATTTCTGATTTTATTACTTTTATTCATTTATAGGCATAAGCATCACTAAAATCAATAGCCTTTTAATCCCATCTGGACCACAATTTTGAAGAAATTATGCTTTCACAAAACTTTCATTTTCCTTGACCTTCAAGATGAAACATAGCTCTGATTCTTCTTTCAACTTTTGGCCACTCTTTCTCAGTGTCCTTTTGTAGATTTCTTGTTCTTTTTCTAACTAATACGTGCATATCGTTGTCTCCAGAAACACATTTCTTCTTACTATATACACCGCCCTTTGTATTTCCATTTACTCCTATGTAATGAATTACTCCCTTTAATGATAATCATTTCTAAATATTTAGCTCTTGACCAGATCTCTCCTCTGAGCTTCATGGCATCTGTCCAACTTTCTCCAGGGAGAGTCCTACTGGGTGTTTGGAGGCACCCCAAGCCCTAAAGTGAAACTTTATTTTCTTCAGAAAGCTTTCTCCATCACTATTGTGAGATAATAGAGACTGTATAGGTCTCCATCCCCTGTTCCTGACACAGAGCTCCTATAACCCTAGTGATAAGAACACCGGGAGTGTCTTCTGTTCCAGTGAGGTGATTCTGGGTGGGTGCCTGGTAGGGGGCTGCTCACCAGAGAGACCAACCCATGATTAGAAGCCCGGGATTTTCACTTCCATTTCTATCCTCCAGAGAAGGAAGAGGGGCTGGACACAGGGCTCAGGGTGGATCATGTCTGATGAGAAAGAGTCCAGTAGGAAGGGGGTCAGAGAGTCTGCAGGTAGTGAATGCATCCATGTGCTGGGAGGGGGATGCACCCCAGCTCTATGCAGACAGACGCTCCTGTGCTCAGGACCCACCCAGACCTACCTTAGCATCTCTTCATCTGTCTCTTCTTCTGTGTCCCTTATGGTGGCCTTTAATAAACAGGCAAACATAAATGAAGTTTTCCCTAAGTTTATGAGTCACTTGAACAAATTAATCAAAACTGAAAAGGGCACTGTGGTAACCTCCAATTTATATCTAAATCAAGCAGAAGTTGTGGGTGACATGGGGATTGATTATTTACAATTGGCATCTGAAGTGGGGGGCAGTCTTATGGGACTGAGTGCGTAAACTGCAGGGGATCTGGCACCATCTCAGGTAGATAGTGTCAAAATTGAGTTAAATTGTGGACACCAAGCTGGTGCCTCAGAGAATTACTTGGTTTGAGGACAAAAAAACAAAACAAAACAAAAAACCCCCACACATTTGGCGACCAGAAGTGTCAGAGTAAAGTGTTTTGCATGAGGGTAAAGGAGACCACAGGACAGAAACACAGGAGTTGGACCAAACAGGATTTTCCTTCTAACCCAAACACTCAAAATCCTAAGGCAGAAACTCTAAACCTGTCCTCTTCTTTCTTTTTCCCTACGCCTACTCTAAACTAGTCACCAACGGTTTCCCTTTTTCCTTCAAATTTCCCTTGATTCTATTCTCATTACAAATATCCATGACATAGAACATCATCCTAGCTATCCTACCACCAAGCTATTAACTTGTCTGCTTGTCTCCATAATTATCCCATTTTCAGAAATTTTACACAGTAAATCCAGATTACTTTCCGAAAATGAGATCCAAATATGCCATCATCGTGTTTTAAATGCCTTGTTAAATTCCAATTGATTGGAAAACAACCTCTAAACTCTTCACAGTGCCCTGTGAGGAGCTTCACAGTCTAACTCCAGGCCAGCTGCCCACCTCTCATCTCTCCTTCTCTTCATGCCCCAAACTCTTCCAAGTCTGCAGATATGCTGTTAGCCCCTTCCTCTCTGGGCAGTGGCAGAAGACACTTGGTGTCATTGCTTGGATGTTCCAGGTCAATCTTCAGAGAGCAGTTCAAATATCATGTCATCAGGAAGGTCTTTCTTGAGAAAGATAGGGAATGATGTTAGCAAATGCATAAGCATTTGCTCATGCTATCAAATAAGTGAACATCACACATTTTTACAATGACTAGCTTAGTTGTCTTTCCTCAGAGTGTTATATAAGCTCTCTGAGGGCAGAAGTCACTTCTCTTACTTTCATGAAGCAAAAGGTACATACCTAGCATTTTTTTTGGTGAATCAACAAATGAGGAAATTTCCTAAATCTTTGAAGTTATGTGATAAATTTAGTTGTCATGGAGGACAAAGGTAAATTTACCATAGAAATTATCTATTGCGGGGTGCAGTCAGTTAAGTGTCTGCCTTTGGCCCAGGTCATGATCTCAGGGTCTTGGGATGGAGCCCCGCCTCAGGATCTCTGCTCAGTGGGGGAGCCTGCTTCCACCTCTCTCTCTACCCCAGCTTTTACTCTCTCTCTTCTTTCTGTGAATAAATAAATAAGTAAACAAAATCTTTAAAGAAGAAAAACAAAGAAATTATCTACTGCTGTGTAACAATTTTTCCCAAGCTTTGTTCCTTCAAGCAAGCATGTATAATCTCTGGGTTTTTGTGGGTCAGGAGCCCAAGAGCATACTGTCTGGCAACCTCTGACTCAAGGTCACTTACAAGGGTGCAACTGAGGCATTGATGGGGCTGCAGTCTCATCTGAAGGTTCTCATGAGGAAGATCTGCCTCTGAGCTCACACAGTGATGGCCAGCAAGACTCAGCTCTTTAACAGTATGGGCCATCATCTGTTCCAGTTCCTTGCCACATGGACCTCCCCGGAGCTATGGCAGCTAGCTTCCACTGATCAAGCATATAACAGAGAGGCCTCCTGAGACAGAAGTCACAGTCTTTTTTGTAAACTAATTGGAAAAATGACACCTCATCTCTTCTACTGCCTTTTGATTCACTTGAAGTGAGTCACTAAATTCAGCCCAGATTCAAAGGGTGGACATTCCATGAGGCATCAACACCAGAAGGTGGGGATCTTCATAAGCTTATAATCACCATATGTGCTGTTGCATCATGTTGGGTATTTTATTATCTAGATTTTCACATATAAATTTCAAGTGTGAATCATCTTTTATTTTTGTACTGTCTTGTCCAGTTTTTGCTGTCATTATAAAATTGGTGAGTTCTGTCTCCTTCTCTCCCCCTCTCTCCCTCTCTCTCTCCCTGTCTCTCTCTCTCATTACTACTTTCTTTTTCAGCTTTCATACTGTTATAATTATAGGAAATAATTGGTCATTTTAAAATGAAAGTAAATAATTGTCCTTCTAATTTTTATGCCCCCTTTTACCTTTGTTATATGAAGGTTTCCCAGATTTAGGAAGATTTTAGAGGTGTTGGAGGAGGGTTTCCTGCACAAACTGCCCAAAATTTATTTAATGCTATTACCCTCATGAGCCTAACTTCAGTCCAATCCAAAGGCATCCTGGGTTTTTAAAATGGCAAAGAGGCAGGAGGAGAATTTCTCAGCCCACATAAGAATGGGAGGGAGGTGATCAGGTCGGCTCAGTCCCCAGACTGCCCAGGCCAAAGAACTGTGTGACAGGAAAGAGGAAGAACAGGGGTCCCATCACTGGGCATCACGGAAATCCCTTCTGTGGTCATAGTCCAGTGAGAAATACAACATCTGTCCTATCATCGCACAGACACAGAATGAGGCACATAAACCTAGAGCACAGAATTATTGGATTAGAAAACATGCAGAGAATTAATATAAATAGCTAGCCCTTTGCAGAGGGCATTCCGTGTGAATAAACACCTCCAGATACAAAATGATAAAGACAGGAACTGAAATGAACATTGGACAAGTCCCCAGGGTAGGGGGGGACTGGAGTGGGGATTTTAAATAAATACACACCCAGACACACACAGCACCAGACACACATGTACCCACATGAATAGACATGTCCCTACACACACCAACACAGACACACGCAAAAAGCCCCAAGCACCACACCAATCCAGAAACACAGACATGGAAACAAAAACACAAAGACACACTCACAGAGAGACCCAGACTGAGATACACACACAGATAGTTGACACACAGATGCACACACGTTGCCAGACCCGAGGACCATGTGGGCCACGGAGGTGAGACACAAGAGTGACACACGTTGGCGCAGAGACCCCTGTGGGATGGCCTCCTCTCAGAGCATCCCCTGAGAGACCTCCAGCTCCAAATGAAAAAGCATTGCTTCTGAGAAGTGATGTGACTCCATGGGCTCTGTGGTTGGTGTAAATATTAAATTCCAAGTGACAGCTCCAGAAAACGAATATCACTTGCACAGAGTGTGAGCTCACTGGCTCCTGACAACCCAGTGGGGAATCTCACCCTGCTCCAGGGACCCCAGAGGCTTTGTTTCCCACAGAACGGTGAACAAGTGCGCCCCAGCGCCATGGTCAGAGTGCTCTGTTCCAACAAGGTCAAATGCAGTAAGCGAGCTTTCCAGAGAAAGCCTTTCCTCCCGGGTACTCTGTGCCCATGCCTGCCACCGGCCACACGTACACACCGACATCCCGCCACCTGCTGATTGAATCTTCAGCACGTCTTAAAATGTAGTTTTATGTATATCCCTTAGCTAATATATTACTGTATTGCGTTCTGAGAATTAATAAAGTGCCAGAGAAGAACAGTTGCATTTTAAATAAATACTATTAAGGTAACATGGTTACAGATAATTTCATTTCCAATTGCATCTCTGATATGCAACATGACACAGCAAGACAGAGAAATGAAACAAAATTGCTTAGAAACTAGTGTGGTCTCCTAGTTATATAAATAAACGGACTACAGTCTGAGGGTTTCATTTCAATTCCTCAGTGTAATTTGGATTAAAATACCATGCAATGGAAAAATTTTATTTTCAGGGAAAAAAAAACAGTGCTCTGGAAGTATTTGTGTGGCAACTCTCCTTTTTTATTTTGTTAAAGATTTTCACATATTATTCCCGTGCTTTGATTTCCGGCTTTATTATCCTTCTAAAAGCCATTGGCACAGGTTTAAAACAGAAGAGAGTGGTGTTGTTCTCACTGATCTTTCTGGATTGAAAACATTTTAGAGGTTTTGGTATATCATCCCTTCATTTCTTCAGCAAGGAGAGAAGCCCCACAAGACAGTGTGCTGGGGTCTTGCTGGGCACATGGAGGGAGGCCGGGGACAGTCCCCTCCAGTGTTGATTTATTCTGATAGCCATGCAAGATCCCTCCTGTCCCATGCCCTGTGGTTCCTCTTGTTGTGTACCTGGTTCTGTGCTAAGTCCTCCTGAAGAAATGGTACGTCCCTTTCACTTGCAAACAGAACAGTATGGATTACTGGCAATATTGTGCACAGACTGCATCTATCCGGGGTCTCAGTTGGGGCCACACTGTCCCAAGACTTGGGAACAATCCTGGTCTGGGCAATGCTATGTGCCATGTAAGTCTAACTGGCACAGAGTGAGCAGAACATTCTAGAAGCAAGTATTGGGCTCCTGGGCTGATGATTACATGCCATTTCTGGAGTGCCTGAGAAGGAAGAAGGGGGAGGGATGCCACTCTCCTCTCAGCCCTCATGCCAGCTCTGTCTTCCTTCTTTGCTTTTCTTCCGATCCTCTGCAGGCTTCACCCCTGTGGGGACAAACCTTCCTTCTTTGTGTTCTGCCCCGCAGACTGTTCAGATTGGCTGGCCAACTCCAGTCAGGTGACGCCATAGAGCAGAAACAGCCCTCTTCTGCCTCACAGCATCTCAGGATCGGACGGCCACATCCTACAGCTGCCCTTTGGGTTCCTGCCCCATCAATTTCCAGCCGAGGAGCCCCATGTGCTCCATCCATCATAGCACTGTGACCTGAGCCCTGGAGCTTCTCCCTGGCACACTGCAGGTACGCAGGATGGCACAGCAGAGACACAGGCTCATCACAGAGCAAACTGCCCCCCTCCCTGAGTTGGGTCCAGCCTGAGGATTTATTCCCTTTGCAGCTCCAGCACTGGGAATGTTAAGTACTCTCCATTCCCTCCTTTCCTCTATGGTGCAATTCCATGTGATACCAGCAAGGTGTGCTTTTTAATTTATTTTTAATAGCTTTTCATTTTAAGTCATCCCCATCCCCCACTAATACATCTCAGAGCCTCGTCTCTCCAGCCTGCCTGTGTACTTGAGGTCCCAATGGCATTACTATGTTTCTCCCCTGCCACCGGGGCCATATGCATTATACATCGACGGGCACTTGTTCAACAAGAAAAACATCAGTATGTCTACAGCCTTACATCGAAGTCTCTGATGTGTTTTAAGATTGGGACTCATATTCCTGGCTCAGTAATCCCACTTCAAAGAATTTGTCTTGAGTGATCAGTGATACAATCAAATATGTATATGGCTGTTGAGCCCAGACCGTGTAAACCTGGGAGAAATCTGTAACAATTTTAGTGTCTAAAGATAATGTTCAGAATCCTTCTGCCTGATGCAGTCTTTGCACGCTTAACCATGAAATCTGGGTGTCAATAAGTAGAGTTCCTCGGAAGAGACAATGAAATACAAAGTACAAATTCAGAATCATACATGTAGAAATGCCATGAATAGGAAAAAAAATAACTTTGGGGTGGTATTTTGTAGTCATACTATTCATTTATGAATTATGAAAATGCATTCTTTCTTGGGTAATGTGTTCAAGTCAGTGGAACCTCTAGTTGGCAGGTTATGAAGAGACAAGATATACTATAAAAATAACTGCCCTTGGGGCACCTGGGTGGCTCAGTCAGTTAAGCATTTCCTTCAGCTGAGGTCATGATCTTGGGGTCTAGGGATCGGGCCCCAAGTTAAGCTCCCTTGTGGGGCTTCCTGCTCAGCAGGGAGTCTGATTCTTCCCCTGCCTCTCCCCCCACTCATGCTTTTTCTCTATCTCTCCTTCAAACAAATATATAAAATCTTTAAAATAAAGAAAAATAACAGCCCATTTTTCCTGTAAGCCTGTGAATATAAGTTAATCGAAAAATCCATCTGTCTTTAAAGAAAATTCTGGAAAAAAAAAAAAGATGAGCTCAAAGCTCATGTCTGGAATTATGCTTGCCCAAAGCATCAACAGGTAATAGTTACCCAAAACCAGCTTTGCTGAGAAGCAAGAATCATAGCTCTGCACAAAGGTGCAGGCTTCCAGGACCAGAGGGTAAATGAGGAAAGCAAATGTGTGGAGTATGACATAATTTGTGCAAACAAGCAAAGTATATATTTGTGAATGTTTATATCTATTTTGTCAGATATACATATATATTCAATATTTCTCTATGTTCTGTGTATATTCAACAAATGTCTATATACATCAAAATGGACCTATGGTCAATGCTTACCTTTGGAGACGAGGCTTGTATGTGGGGTGGGGGAGTGAATTTCACATTCATTGTTTATTTTTCTGTATTCTTGGCATTTTCTCATTTTATTTTATTTTTTAAGACTTGATTGATTGATTGATTGATTGATTGATTTACTTGACAGAGAGAGAGCCCAAGCAGGGGGAGCAGCCAGCAGAGGGAGAAGCAGACTCCCCGCTGAGCAGGGAGCCTGATTCAGGGCTTGATCCCAAGACTCTAAGATTATTACCTAAGCTGAAGGCAGACACTTAACTGACACAGCCATCCAGGTGCCCCTTCATTTTCCCATTGTAGTCATTCACTTCCTTTATTTTAAATATGTATGCCATTGAGGTCTATTTGGAAATGAGATTAAGGACCACATTTTGTGTGTCTCTGTGTGTATCTTCCATATCAAAAAGACCACTTGAATAATGCAATTGGATAAATCCTGTTCCCCTGTGATAAACTGGACAATGGCTTGCTTTCAGTGATTTCTTGGGATTATAGTTTAATGGCAGCATATTAAGGATAAATTATGGAAGGGCATTTGGATGGCAGTGGCAGGTGTTAGCAGATCCATATTCAGCTGCCATATTTAGATAGGCAATAGTATTCTTTTTTTTTAAAGATTTTATTTATTTATCAGATAGAGATCACAAGTAGGCAGAGAGGCAGGCAGAGAGAGAGAGGGAAGCAGGCTCCCTGCCGAGCAGAGAGCCTGATGTGGGGCTTGATCCCAGGACCTTGGGATCATGACCTGCGTCGAAGGCAGAGGCTTTAACCCACTGAGCCACCCAGACACCCCATAAGCAATAGTATTCTTGACCTTAACTTGACCATGTAACTCAGTAGACTCCATAATGCGGTGGGAATCTGGATTTCAGAGTTGAATTGTCCTCTGTGACTCTACTTCTTCATCTGTAAAATGAGATAATCTCTCTGATTATTTCCAGTCCCAATGTCCAAATATTTTGGAAAGTATAAGAGCGCCATTAATTCATTTTGTCCTTGTCAGGATGTTGTAACAGTTATGCCAATCTCATAAAATGAGTTGAAAAAATTTAGTTTAACCTTTGGAATAGATTTTTATCTTTGGTTGACTGGGAGTTTAATCTCTTTAATTAATATGTATAAAACACTTTCAGTTTTCCATTTTTCTCTGTCCATTTGCATAAACTGTGCTTTTCTAGGATTCAGTTCATGCCATATAAACTTCCAAGTTTGCTCGTATAGATGTGTGTGAAGCCATCCTCTTGTGTTTTGAATGTAATCATACCCTAGTGATGGACTTTTGTCATTCATGATATTGACTATATGCTCCCTTCTGTGTACGCACACTCTGTCTCTTTTCTCTGGTCTAGGGTTCTTTTCTGTGTCATTCATTCATTCATTCTTTTTTTTTAAAGATTTTATTTATTTATTTGACAGAGATAGAGATCACAAGTAGACAGAGAGGCAGGAGGAGACAGAGGGAGAAACACGCTCCCTGCTGAGCACATTGGACCCTGGATCATGACCGGAGTGAAGGCAGAGGCTTAACCCACGGAGACACCCAGGCACCCTCATTATTTCTTTTCTATTCTATTATTGCCTCTTTTTTTTTTTTTTTTTGCTTCCTTTGTGTTCATTAACTATTCTTTTTTTTCTTTAGATGGATCTTTGTAAAAAAGATCTTTACCCTCTGTCTTTTCTAAGATACTTGGTTATGACTGTCACGGTCCCTCCAACCATGGCTTAGCTGTATCATACATGTTTAATTTTGAACATTTTTACTGTTACTCAAACATTTCCTAATCGCTACTGATTTCTTCATTGATACATGAGTTATTACAAGTGAATTTCTTAATTTCTTATAATGTGAGAATTGTCTAATATTAATTAACCCAATTTACCTTCTCTCAAATCTATACTCTTGTTATCTTGCATATAAATTTTCTTGATTATAACCACATTATAGATTATATAAATATATATAAATATAAATATATAAATTTATATAGATATAAATCTTTCAGTTGCCACTTGAACAACACAGTCTGAAATGGACAGGTTCATCTATAGGGAGATAATTTTTGATAAATACAGGACAGGACTGCAAATGTATTTTCCTTACGATTTTATTTATTTATTTGTTTATTCATTTGACAGACAGAGATCACAAGCAGGCAGAGAGGCAGGCAGAGAGAGAGAGGGAAGCAGGCTCCTTGCTGAGCAGAGAGCCCGATGCAGGGCCTGATCCCAGGACCCTGGGATCATGACCTGAGCTGAAAGCAGAGGCTTAACCCACTGAGCCACCCAGGTGCCCCTCTTCTTTATGATTTTCTTAATCACATTTTCTCTTCTCTGGCTTACTTAATTGTAAGAATACAAAACATAATAAATGTAACAAGCAAAATATGTGTAATTCACTATTTATATTATTGGTAAGGCTTCCAGTCAATAGTAGATTATTAGTAGTTAAGTTTTGGGGGAGCAAAAAGCCATAGGTGAATTTATGACTGCATGAAGGGATGACCCCCAAGCCCCAATGTTGCTCAAGGGTCAACTCTATGTAAAAACATATAATATTTATGCCCATGAATGACACAAATAATACGTAAAATGAGCATGAATTTACTCACAGACATAATATGTCATTATTAATGAATGTCTGTTTTAATATTAGATCATTTCCTCCTGAATGAAAGGTATCTTTAGTTTTCCTATTGAAGATCTATTGGTGACCAATCTTGTTTGTCTAAAATGGATTTACTTCTGGGGCACCTGGGTGGCTCAGTGGATTAAGCGTCCGACTCTTGGTTTCAGCTCAGATCATGATCTCAGGGTGGTGAGAGTGAGCCTCGCATGGGTCTTCACACTGGGTGTGGAGTTGGCTTGAGATTTCCTCCCTCTCCCTCTACCCCTCTCCCCTTCTACCCCTCTCTCTCACAAAAAAAGAAAAAGAAAAATGTATTTATCCCCATTGTATCATTTACAGATGCATTGTCTTGAAGACTGATGCTTGTGTGTGATGTTTTCATTCTCTTGCTGAATTTTTCTACACCTTTGCCTTGTTTTCTAGTTTCCATTGATCCTGTTCAGAAGTCCATTTAAGTTCTCACTGGCGCTTTTTGGACATTGACCTTATATTCTCTCTTTTCCTTAAGGTTTTTTTTTAGTCTATTTTTCAACTTTTTAAAATCATCTTTCTAGGGGCACCAGGTTGGCTCAGTCAGTTAAGCATCTGCCTTCAGCTCAGGTCATGATCCCAGGGTCTCAGGGAGAGTCTACTTGTCCCTCAGACCCCTCCCCCCTCTTTTGCTCTTTCTCTCCTATAAAGAAATAAAATCTTTTTAAAAATTGTATTTCTATGTGCATTTTTGGGATGCACCCTTCCATCTCTTGGTGCCTCTGAGATCTGGGGCTTGACAACAGTAAACATTTTTAGAACATTTGCACCATTATCCCTTCAACTACTACTTCTGTCATTAGTATTCTCCTTCTAAGATCCCAATTATATGTAATCATATTTCCTGCATCTGACATATCTCACGACTTTTTCTTCTGAGTGTTCACATTTTTGTCTCTTGATGCGTTAGTCTGGATATTGCCTTCTAATTCATCTAGGTCACTAATTTTTTAGTCAGCTATTCATAATGTGGTCTCATCTACCCATTATATGGCTCTCCACAGACATGTTTGAGTGTAGTTGCTCTGGTTTCCTGCCACATAGTCTTGTCTTTTCAAATTTCTGATTGTTTCCATTGTGTGTTCAGCATTACGTGAATCTTCCATGGGTAATCTGAGGCTAATACAATATCGCCTCCTCCAGGGCCGCTTGGGATCCCAGATCAATGTAATCCAGTCAGACAGCAAAACAATTCTCAGCTGAGCTTCAGTCCCTGCAGGGATTGATCTATCCTGGGTTCACATTTGTTCTCGGGTAGTAGTTTTGTGGAGCCCAACACAGAACCTGGGACGAAGCAGGGACCCTCTGCCTTCAGGTCCCTGAACTCTGGCTTTTGTCCGCTTGTTTTTGTGACAGCTGGCTTGCTTCTTGGCACCTCACCAAACTTACAAAGTCCGCAGAGACCTCTCTGTCAAAAGAGCCCCAGAATGACGTGCTTAACTCCAAGCATACCTCTTCTTCCAGATTCTGGGTGGCAAGTTCTCAGTTCCTTGAAGGTTCTCGAATGCCTTTACGTATTTGTTAATTTTGTGTTACCTGGCCTGACTCTCTGATTTGATCTCCATGTTGGCATTTACCTGGACGTCCTTACCCAAAATGGACATTAGCCAAATTCCCCACAGTTATATCTTAAACCCTAATTTAGAAATGCAGCATCTGATAATAGCTTTCCTGGAGTACATACAATTCACCTGTTTTAAAAGAACTTGTCATATAATTTTATGTCACTCTTGATTAAATACTCACAGGAGGAACAATTATGATTGCGTGGAGTTAAAATCCCACTTAAAATTATCTTATGAAGATCAAAATTATATTAAAATTCAGCTGACAAGAAACGAAAATAGCTCAAGAGGCGAAGAAATCACAATGAATTGCATCTAAATATTCGATCCTTCTTCCCTCCAGGGTAAATTGTACGTCTTTCCATCTCTGGTGGCAAAGATAATAGGGTTGAAGTATGTTTCCATATGCTCTTTTGGAATATCACGGTAGTAATTTTTCTGATGGGAAAACGATAGAACATCGTATATCATGTCAACTGGGATGGAATGAGGAATTTATTACATGAGACAATGGATAAGAAAGCATTACTAATTTTGAACGTCTTGAATTTTTCACGTGTTGTCATGAAGTTTTTGAATGCAGGCATAATACCACGCAACCATTTTCGTTCAGCGTTTTGGACCAGAAGGCTGAGAGCTCTATAATTGATGCAGAGGGAAAGGGAACCTGCCTCTGACCCAGCACAGTTCAGCCCAATTCTCTAAGTAATCCTCTAGGGAGTTACTCTTTCCTGATTATTTTGACATAAGAACCCCAGGGCTCAGAGAGTTTCTGAGAGTTGACCAAGGTACCCCAGTAAGTATAGTAGAATTGGAACTAGCATGTCTACTTCCCCAGGACCTACCCCAATCTCTCACAGTTCTAGCTTTTTTGTACCACATTCCCCAGGATGGTGGCGGTCCCTCATCCCCTGTCCTCCAGTATCCGGGTGTGCCTGTAGAATGCCCAGGCAGCCCATGTCTCCTATGCAGGTTCTGCTGCATGGCTGTGGTCATCTGCAATCCTCGATGATGAAAACTTACCACGAATGATTCATGCCACTGTGCCACAGAGCTTCCTTTTCAAACATCTGCCTATCTCTCCCAGAATAGAGTCTGATTGCATATTTCCATATGTCCAATGTCCACCAGCGGGGCACATCCTTCCTCACTCAGAATGGGGATATATTCCCAGAGGGAAGGACATGCTCTCCTACATGGTTTGCCTACTTCCTTCTGTTTACGTTGGGGAACTCCTTTCCTTCTGTCTGCCTACTTTCTCTTACGGAAAAAGAGGACATTCTTTTCAGCTACACCATGTTTCCATAATTTCACAAAGGATCATGAATCATTTCTCATAGTGGATCTGGGGTGTTTGTATTGGACATTCAAAGCTCTCTAACTTGTTTACTGTTTCGGGCTATCGGTGGGAGAATAATCTAAATCAAGAATGTTTTGCTGAGTATTTAAAGTCGTGTTGGGTTTATTTTGTTGAGAGAGCTGCAGATTCCTCTCTAGAGGGGCAGTTCATATGCTGAGACTGCTATTCCACCAGTGTTCCAACCCATCCTCTTCTCCCCGCAATAAGCCATGCCCAACTAAGGAGTAATATTCATTATTTGATAAACAAGCCCACAGTTGTAACCCCCTCCGGAATCACTCCAACGTGAAAGTGGTGTTTGTACTGACTCGGAGAAGAGCTCATTCTTCATGAAGCAGAACACGGCTGCAGAATGTATTCAGCAAACCAGTGGAATCATGCAGCAGAGCCTGGGAGAAAAGGTCAAGGCGATAAAATAAATTTGAGGAGAATATGGAAGTACTCATCAAGTCACACTTGGGATGTCTTGTTGACCTTTATGTGCAAGGCAGCATTGTTTCTCACATTTCAAAGCAATGTTATTTTTTTAATTTTTACATTTATTTTTAAAAAAAGAGTTAATTTTGCTAATTTTGTTAACTGTGCCTAGTGTCTGGTGTGAGGTGGAGAAATTTGGAATTTGACCTGACTACTGACAATTCCTGTAGCGTCCTCTGCTTTCTTTCATAGTAAAAACAGTTCCTGGGCATTGTGTCAGGTGACAGGTCCCCTCTGTGACCCTTTAAATAGACACATGGTCACCCTTGTACCAGCTCTATGAAGTCAGGTTTCTTGATCACAATTTCCGTTCTATAGACAAGAAAACCCAGGGAAGGAAAGCCAATTAAAGATAAACTTTTGGATCATCAGACATAATTAAATGATCACCAGTTGAATTGTAAAGAGTGTTTTGGGAATTATAATAGATCCCGGGGCGCCCAGCTGACTCAATGAGTTAGGCATCTGACTCTTGGTTTCAGTTCAGGTCATGATCATGAGATCGAGCCCTACCTCGGGCTCTGTGCTCAGCATGGATTCTGCTTGGGAGTCTCTCTCCCTCTGCCCCTACCCTCTCTCATTCTCTCTAAAATAAATAAAGTTAATTATAAATATAAATATATAAAATAAATAAATAAAAATTACAGGCCTTGGAATTCCTTCCCTTCTCTCCATTCACATGGGCAAAGCAGAGCAATCTTCTCAGCTCCCGGGTGTGTGACAATCTACATTCGACCCCTTTCCCTCAGCCCATTTCATGAGGTCAGTCCCCATCCTTGCTTCTGGCAGAATCCACTCCCTCCACCATGGGGCATTCCATTGACAGAAGATCCCATAGCCATACTATTGTCCGTATCCTCCTATCTTCAGTTGCCTGCATTTATTATTATTATTACTATTATTATTACTATTGTTACTGTTATTTTGCTTTCATAAATGCTGTTGCTATTGTACGTTCATACAGAGGTGAATACACAAGTGTTTCTGGAGGCTGATGCCTGGTGTTGCCTCTTTGGCTATTAAAATGCAACAAAGAAGGCCCTGGGTGGCTCAGTGGGTTAATCCTCTGCCTTCAGCTCAGGTCATGATCTCAGGGTTCTGGGATCGAGTCCCAAATCAGGCTCTCTGCTCAGCAGGGAGCCTGCTTCCTCTCTCTCTCTGGCTGTCTCTCTGTCTGCTTGTGATCTTTCTCTCTCTGTCAAATAAATAAATAAAATCTTTTTTAAAAATGCAACAAAGAATCCCAAAAGGATTTCTAAAAGGATCGCAGCAAATTTCTGTCCCATGAGCACTGTTCCTTTTGTTTTACATGTCATCAACATCAAAAGTAATTAATTAATCAAAGTATTTTATTAATGTCTCCCAGACATGTGTGCACAAGTATGTGTGTGCATATGTGTGCATGCCATGCTGTCCCATGATTTCAACCTGCAATCCCGAAAGAATTGTAAATGCAAACTAAATTTGTAATTGAGGGTGAGAAAGGTTGTTTCTTATGTTATTTATTGTGGCAACTTTGACTACAAGCAGCTCTGTGTCCATGCTCCAACAGTCCCCATATAGGGAGAGCCCTGAAAGAAAGCGGGAAGGCAGGAACAGAGTAGAAGGCAGACAGGGGCCGCCCAACGCCACTCTTTGTCATCCATGGTCAGAGGAAGCATGAGATACTGTCAAAAACATCACCCATTGTAAAAAAAAAAAATGAGGGTGAAAGGTGAAGCATCATATTTCTCTCCTGGACGAAAATTCTCCAGGAATATGAATCACAGCTGGAGGCTGAGCAGGAGAGGCAACAGTATTTACCACAAATAAAAAAGGGGAGCACGGTGTGTTTTAGATGTCATTTAACATCCAGATTGATCATTCTGTAACTCCAGTTGTAACAAAGTTCTTAATAACTCCATTGGGATAGCAGATAAATGGAATAGAGGCAATACACAGAATGATTAACTGGGGATGAAAATGTTCGCAGTTATTACACGGCGGAAAGTAGGTAAGAAACAGGATGTACCAAATGACCCCTATTCCGTGAAAACATACCTACATGAATGAAAACATTATAGGACTTCCAGAAGTAAACATCATGACATTTCTGAAAGACAGATGCCATTTCTGAATTGTGGAATTACGTGTGGTTTTTGTTTGCTTATTTATGTTTTCATGTTTCCCTGAATTGGGCATGCGTACCTCTGTAATAAGAGAAATTGCCTTGAAAAACCATAAATGACTCAGTCCAGCAAAGGGTCCCGCCTGCAGCCAAATCCCCTCCCCTCCCCGGACTATGCTGAGGGTGTCGGGAGAGTTCTAGGGTGGGACAAAAAATATGCAGGAATAATGGGAACAAAACAGAGCATTTGTGATTATGTAGGGCTGCGTGTGTGCGTGCACATGTGTGTGCGTGTGTGCGTGTTCCAAACTGGTAATGACCATTAAAGGAAGTGAGTTTGGGGGTGATAGGTATTTTTCACTATGTTTTTTTCTGTTTCACGAGTTCCCTTTCACAGATTTGATCATCTGTTAATGCGCACAGATTAGCATATGTTCTGTTGTTGTTCATATTTACACAATCTTGGAAATTATCTGTGCAGTTTGGTCCTAGGAGCATGTCAACAACCTTCAGTACCAACCATGGTCAATGCATCCTTCCTAGGGCAATGTAGGCCAATCATTAAAATCACCAGAATTATTTAATCAGCTATGGGAGAATCTATTTAGTTTATAAATTAAAAAGGGCAAGGATCTGGGGCACTTGGATGGCTCAGTGGGTTAAGCCTCTGCCTTTGGCTCAGGTCATGATCTCAAGGTCCTGGGATCAAGCCCCGCATAGGGCTCTCTGCTCAGAGGGGAGCCTGCATCCTCCTCTCTCTCGGCCTGCTTGTGATCTCTGTCTGTCAAGTAAATAAAAAAAGTAAAATTTAAAAAAAAAAAAGGGCAAGGATCGTTCTGGTATTCAAGAAGGTTAAGTTTCACAGTCAAGGCTCATAATAAATTAAAAATGTATTACATGTATGGCAAACAAAAAGACAAATATACATGATTCTTCACTACTTTTATTTATTTATTTATTTATTTATTTATTTATTTATTTGACAGATCATGAATATTTTGTATGTTCCAGACACAATTCCAGACTTGTAAGATACAGCGGAGAACCCAATAAACAGAACTCCTTCCTGCCTTCTGAGAATTGCATAGCAATAGATACAGGTAAACAATAAAATAAGTAGGTAAATTATACAATGTAATGGAAGGTGATAAACGCTGTAGAGAATTACAAAGCCTGGAAAGAGAAACACAAAGGGGGCAAAGGGTTGCAATTTTAAGCAGAGTAGTCAGGAAAGACCTTATGGAGAAAGTTGTATTTGAGCAAATACTTGGGAGAGGAAAAGAACAATCCAGACAGATCCTTGGAATAGAGCAGCAAAGGTAGAGGGAAGAGAATGTGCAAAGACCCTGAGACAGGAAGGAGCATGGCCAACATATAGCCAGAGGGTAAGGAGAATTGGTAGCAGTAGGTTATGGAGCATTCTGTGGGTTCTTATAGACTACTGGTAACACTTTGGAACTTGAATCATACGAAAAGACATTTTGCATGGATTTTCACACAGATGGGAAGAAAACCACAAAACAAACTATACTATTATGAGCTTCATATTTTCTAAAAATATATACAAATTTTGAGGATTTTTTTATCTTCTTCTTATTGGGGCATCTGGGGCTTTGAGACCTTGCCTTTATGTAACTCCAACATCTTAGTGGCCAGGTTCAGTGTCCATATGACCACTTCAACAAATGTCAGTCTTCAAATATTCTTGTAATACACAAATGTATTAACTTTCATCTCGAAATTATTTCAGCATCCTTCTGTTACGTCACAACCAATTTCTTCTCACACACTACCCTGAACCAACCCGGCTCTAATGATTTAACCCTCATTATGGTATGTTTATATGTTAATCACATAATGGTCTCTGAAGAGGGTGAAGATGAGATTGTCTACACAGTGAGCAGAAGTGAGACAAGCGGATCATGTGTGTCAGTATGCGGGGTAGAGAGCTTTGCTGGCACAGAGTGGAAAGGAAGGCAGTGAGCTGGCCTTTGGGGCTGGGAACTCTGTCCCTTGTCCTCCAATGGCTCTGGAAATATGAAAAGATTGGTGTTGTGGATGCCTGATTTTTAGGAGATTCAGGCTTATTTTGAAAATAGTCAAGGGAAATCAATGCTGGGAAGTCACTGGAGAACCAGGACAATGTTGAATTCCCCAGAGATGGAAAAGGGAGAAGGACAGAAGCATCTCTTAGGAGGAACCAAAGAACAGTGCTCCAGAAGAAGAAACACAAATGTCAAAGTTTCAGAAGCTTTTTGAGATGATTAGCAACCAGCTTTCGTAAAGCCTGCAAAGCCTTTAGCATGGTGCTTGGCTCATTCTTACAGTTAAATCATGTAACTTGGTCTGGTGCTAGGGTCAAGGAGGTTCTAACAGCCCCCTTCCAAAGAGCAAAGACTCAGATTTTGGTTTGGTATCAGCTCCACCACATATTAGATGATGACCTCTTCAAGACTCTGTCTTCCCATCAGCAAAACTGAGGTCATCCCTGCATTCACTCTTTGGGAATGAATACACTCAATGAGGTAATTGCATAGAAAATAATTTTGCAAACCAGGACATGTGCCATGAATATTTAATAGCTGTTAGCTATTAGTATTTATCTAATCAATATCTGCCAGACACAAAAGAAGTCAACTTTCAGACCTCCGTTCCCGCTCTTTGGTGATCTGGAACAAACACACGTGCCTTGAAAGGAGTATGGAAGAGACAAATGTAGTCCCATCTCAATGGTAACACTGGCTTGAGGAGAGCAGCTTCTTCACAAACTCAGTACCAACACGTTATTTAGTAAGAGTTGTCCCCAGCTTTGAAAACTTTAAGGAAATAATTGCCATGTATTGACAGGGCTGGATTCTTCTCCAAAGTGTAATGGGATGGCTACCACTGAAAAGCTGTTCAGGGCTGAGACACCAATGTATTATGCATCACTGGAATGATATCAGATATCCAGTTGGATGACCTTCTCCTCTCACCTTGTAACTCTCCGAGGGAGAGGAATCAGAGTGTTACTAGCTTGTAGAGAGGTAAGTGTTGGATGCCTGGGTGACTCGGTGGGTTAAGCATCTGCCTTCAGTTCAGGTCATGATCCCGGGGTCTTGGAATTGAGCCCTGCATCGGGCTCCCTGCTGAGCGGAGTGTCAGCTTCTCCCTCTACTCTTCCCTCCCACTTATGCTTGCTCTCTCTCAAGTAAATAAATAAAATATTTTTTAAAAGAAGGGGAGTAAGTGTTGGACAAATGCTGTGAGCCAGAGACTTTTCCAGTTCACTAAGCTTCCATGGCTGAGATCTGCCAGGTGTGGATCAATACTTCAGCTCACTCTTTCTGCCCCCAGGAGAGGAAAATGTTGTAAATCTGTCTCTTAATTTGTTTCTTCAACACCATTCATTCATTTGGTTATTCATTCATGCATCCATTCATGCATCCATTCATTCAGCGGGTATGTTGAGCAGGCTACCTGACTATAAAACATGGCTCAGCACTTACAGTTTTGCAGCCTTGGTGGGCTGAAAAAAAAATGTTAAGGTATAACTAGATGAGGGGAGGCTTCATGGTGAGTGAGGTCTGAATTCAGTGCTGGCAGCGAGATGCCAGCATCAGTGAGTGAAAGGAGTCTTTCAGACCACGACCCTAAAGCAGCAATGCAGAGGTTATGGAAAGAATAGTCAGTGGTCCTTCTTGGTTTTGCATCCCAGGGGCAGGGTGGAGGGTGGTCAGAGCTAAGGTTGTGCATCTCAGCTGGAACTGAACACCCAGGACTGAGAAATCCCAACTGTAGGAAAAATCCTGGTTTCTATTAATTGGGTGCTATTTTGGTGGGATATTTTATAGGGGATGTAGAAATGTCTAATTTCTTCTGTATTATACTATTCATTTCTGTGAGTTGCCTCACAGAAAGAACATGCCAAGGGAGCTGATGGGACTATTTATATGAGGAATTCTAAGCCAGAATTGTAATACCAATGCCTATCGAAGTAGGCGGAACAATATTGATTGCTTTTCTTTCCTCTCTGCTGGTATTAGCCCTACTTTGCATGGGCATAATCTGCAGGAGTGACTGCATTTTATCTTGCACACTCTTGATACCCACAGCGTTGGGACAGAGATTCTCAGATGAAACCTTGCGTAGGTCCCCTAGATGTCTGTTCTCTCTTAGGGAACACATAGTTCCCTGGTCACATCATGCAAACGTGCAGTGCTTTTTGTAATAGCCAAAATTTATTTCTTTCTTTAGAGGGAAATACTTCTCCCACTCCCTGCTAGAAGTCCACCTCAGGAAGGAGAGTAGGAGACTGGTCAGTGAAGGGGGCACACTTAATTTCTCCTGCCTTCTCATTGTGTGCTTCTGTTCCTCTTCCAACAAATGAGCCAACCCTGTTTGCAAACCTCCTGCAAAGTTCTCAGCTTGGTTGGTCCTTTCTGCTGACTGGACATCAGGGTTCTCTGGACCCGGCAGGTCTTTCTTTCTCATGAGTGCTGAGAATATCTCCCTTGTGTCTCACTTGCCAGGGGCGACAACACACCTATTTGTTTATATGTTATTCCAGTGTAATAAATCCACCTCCCTCTTATTTATACAGAGAGCATAGACAATCTTCTCCTTCTTGTTATGATGTTGGGGGGAACCTTCAATCTTTCAAAATATCATGCTGGCTAGAGGATTCTCACTGGTGCCCTTTACACTGGAAAACAGGAATCCTCTCCTACTACTGTTTGCTGAGAATTTTTCAAGAATGGATGTTGGATTTGCCACATTTTTTCCACTCCCCTTGAGATGACTATACAGCTTTTTTTTTCTTTTTTAAGGTATTTATATAGTAAATTACAGTAATTGCTACTTTATTGTGGTTAAATTCATATTATGTGCAACTAGCCATCACTACGTGCCCAATTTGGTGACCTTTTAAGGCACTGACAGTGTTGTAACCCACCACTTCTCTTCATACCCCTATGAGTCATCCAAATTGGAGCATGGATCAGTGCCTCATTTTTTATGGCTGAATAATATTCTACTGCACGTTTTTATAACAATTTGTTTATCCATCTCTCCATCGGCAGACATTGGGCTGTTTCCAGCTTTTGGCTCTTGGAAAGAATGCTGCAATGGTCATTTGTTATAAGTTTCTGTGTGGATGTTAAACGTTGACATGTGTTCTTACCTCTTGTGGAGAGACGCCTAGGAGTGGCATTGCTGTGTTGTATGGGAGTTCTATATTTTAGAGCCATAGCCAGACTCTCTCTTTCTTGCTTCCTGTCACATGCCTACAAGCAATGAACGAAGATTCTCATTTCTCCACATCCTGGCCAACACTTTGTTAATTCCACTTAAAAAAAAATTTCTAACCATCCCAGTACATGTCAAGTGACCTCCCTTTGTGATTTCAGTTTGTATTTACTTAATGACCAATGATGCTGAAGTTTCCTTGTGTGCCTCTTGGCTATTTGTATGCTTTGTTTGTGGACAGATCCATTCCACACCCTTATCTGATACATGATTTGCAAATATTTTCTTCCATGTGATAGGTTGTCTTTTTACTTTCTTGATAATGTATTTTGGTGCACAAAAGTTTTGATTTTTAATGAAGTCTATTCTAAACTATGAAGCTTATCTACTATTTATTTTTCTTTCATTGCTTGTCATTTTGGTGTCTAAACCGAGACTCCATTAATAAATCAAGGTCATAAAGAATGATCCCTATGCTTTCTTCTGATAATTTTATAGTTTTATCTTTTATTTGTAGGCCATTTTGAGTTCATTCAGGCTGTTCTGGAGATGAAATGTGATCCTTGCTGTGCCTCACACAGCAAAAAGCTTAAAAAGCACTAGGTTTTATGTTATTCTTAGAATGTCAAGGTCCAAATTCATAATCTACCAACTGAGCAAATAAATTTGAATAGATTTCTTCAAGATCACACACACACAGAGATACACACACACCCTATTTTTACTTTTTGACTCCCACTAGTACAGATGGAATGTCCTGCCAAGGTATTGCTCTGTGCCCAGCCTCAAGGTCAAGTAGCCTCTGTTCTAGCAAATATTCCCTCTGCAAGAAAACAAAAGGGCTCCTTAAGACCCTGGTGGTTCTCTGCAGCACATGGTGGATGTTTCCCAGGAAATATGGATCCTAAGAGGGAGCCCTGCTGCCCAGGGGTCATCAGTGTCCTGGGGCCTGCTCCCCAGTCTTTCAGATGGAGTTTCCCTGGAGGGTCAAACAGTTGGACATGAGAATAAGGAAAAGATGGGCCCACAGTGCCACATTATTGGGGAAGGTATGAGAGAGAAAGAATTAAAAATACAGCATTGCAAAGTTTACAGAAACACACATGTATGCCAACAGAGTGCTGGAGACACCCCAAGTTCTTGGAAGAGACCCGTGCCCTTTCTTTTAAAGATTTCTTTTTTAATTTACTTCTCTGAGAGACAGAGAGTGCGTATGCACAGCAAGGGAAGCAGCAGAGGGAGAGGGAGAAGCAGACTCCCCACTGAGCAGGGAGCCTAATGTGGGACTCAATCCCAGGACCCTGGGATCATGACCTGAGCTGAAAGCAGACGCTTAACCAACTGAGCCCCCAGGTGCCTAGAGACCTGTGCCGTTGAAGACACCTGCACTGATCCCGCCCAGACCTCATCTCCTGGACTCTCACCCACAGTCAAGGACTGTTCTTTCTCTGGTACGTGGCTATCTATATTCACGTCTTCTCTCATCTGGCTGGAGGCACCGACCATCCTTCCCACAATCAGTTTAAAACTGTGTCACTGCTCCCAGTTTTAGTGGGTGAGATTCTTAACTCATGGAATTAAGACACAGAGGGAGCTTAGCGAGGTACTGATTCGCTTTGAAAATACTGAGCAGGGGCACCTGGATGGCTCAGTGGGCTAAGCCTCTGCCTTCAGCTCAGGTCATGATCTCAGGGTCCTGGGATTGAGCCCCGAGTCGGGTTCTCTGCTCAGCAGGGAGCCTGCTTCTCCCTCTCTCTCTGCCTGTCTCTCTGCCTACTTGTGATCTCTGTCAAATAAATAAATAAAATGTTTTTAAAAAATGAAAATACTGAGCAATCTTAGGTACATTCAACAGTGCCAGATGCCAGACACATGCAGCTACGTAAGAAAACTATGTTTTTTATCCTTTTCAAATGTAAAGTCCAATCAGCAAAGTGGAAATTAAGTCAGTAATTAACTATACATATTAATTCATGCTGTGAATTAAAACAAGGCAGGACCTGGTTTAAAGAAGGTGGTCAGAGATACAGAAGTAATATTTGTGGAATTCCCACTGAAATTCCCGTGAGGTAGGTATATTTACATATTATTCTACCGAAGTGTTAGTGACCACTAGCTCTGTTTTATAGGAAGAAAGGCTGATGTTATTTTGCCCTAAGTTAAAAAATATATATATATATATACATATATATTTTTATATATGTATATTTATTTTATACATTTGTAAATATTGTAAATATATTAAATGTATATTTATACATTTTATACATATGTATATATATGTATATATACATATATATACACATATATTTTTTAACTTTTTAATAATATATATATGTGTGTATATATATATATATATATATTCTACTGAGTGTTAGGACTGCAAAGGGAAAGGGCTTAATCCAAATCAAAACTCTGGCTCTTGTTAAATGTTGGCATCAGAAACCAATTCATCAATTCATAGGGTCCCAGAATCACTCCAAACCCACATCAAGTCCCATGCCCTAGGTCTTAAACCCTCAGTCTGAGTTCCAACTAACGGGTAGTAAACTCTGAGTCCTAACACAGGCCCAAGATTTGGATTAGGGAGTGTAGATCTGAATCATAGGCTCTGGAAGACACACACTGTTCCGGAAGTGCCCAAATTCCAGGATTTAAAACATCCCCAGCTGTGGTTACAGAGATAAAGGCAGACCATATCAAAACATAACATTATTACTGGCTAAACTTTCTCTCATGGGTTTGCCTTATGAAATGTTCCTTCTGCTTCTTAGATATTAAAATAGAAATTCCTAGCACACACAAAAAAAGCCTATTTCTTTTTAACTGTGTGTGTGTAGGAGGCAGAAAAATCCTCCTTCCCCAGCAATGACTACAACCCAATCCTTGGATCTTGTGAATGGATTCCATACATGGAAATGTAACTATGGAGAAATGATCAGAGATGCCTTCTCTCTGGCTTTGGAGATGAGGAAATGGAACCAGGATCCAAAGAACACCAACAGCCTCTAGAAGAGAGAAAATATAATGAAATGGACTCCCTCTCCACCCCGCCAGTCTCCAGAATGGAACCCAGCCCTACTCTATCACCTTGGCGGTAACCCCCAGGATTCACCTCAGACTTCTGAGCTACAGAACCATGTTATAATATATTTGCCTTGCTTAAATCACTAAAGTTGTAGGCATTTCTCAGGGCAGTCATAGGAAATGAACACCATGATAGTGTTTCTTTTTTGTGACTAACTACAACCTCACTTCTCTGTAACTTTCTTATAAGTATAAATACTGTTTTCTTTTTTTAAATTAGTCCATTAATAAAAAATTTCAGTTAAAAGCATTTGGTCTAAGTCAGAAGTTCCCATCTCACTGTAATCCGTGGAAGAATATATCAACTGTAAGCAGAGATGGTGTGAGATAACTAGTTGGCTTAGAGAAGCCAGTGTCCCTGACTGAGGAGCAGAAAGCAAGAAGAGGGACGAGCAGTGATTCTTGGACACGGCAGTGAATTCTGGAAGGGCGGCCACCATGTGGTCTCTTCCAGGTAGATTAGTAGATGAAACTAGGTAAGGAGCACTGACAGCAAGATGCAAAAAACAGCTCTAATGCTGAAAAGAATAAATTTATGAATATTGGAAGTTTAGGGGATTGGGTTGGGAAATTAGTATATTCGCACATAAATTTTCAGAGTTAATGTCAAATACTAACATGAAAAGATGTTCAACCACATTAATAATATTTTAGTGAAATATTTTTATTTGGAAAACTTATGTTTTAAATTAACAAGACCCAGGATTTGCGGTGGTATGTGAATGGGAGATCTAATGTACTCCTGCTGTGAGTTATAAATTAAGAACATTTCTCTGCAAAGCAATCAAGCCATATTTTAAAACCATCTCCAAACTAATAAGAAGTAAATCTTTACACAAAGAAGTATCACTTCTAGAAATGTATCTCAAAGAAATAAAACTCACAGAGATGTATACATGTAGATATTTACTATAGTCATTATAATAGATTTTATTTTTTTAGATCTGTGTTAGGTTTATGTAAAAATTGAGAAAATAGTGCAGAATTCCCATATACCTCACTCTCCTTCCACTGTTTCCATCTTAACTGAGTACTATACATTTTTTCCAATTAATGAAGCTTTTTGCAATTAATGAAATTTTTTGCAATTAAGAAAATTGAACTAACGAAAGTCCATAGTTCACTTAGATTTTCTGAGTTTTTCACCTAATGCCCAATTTCTGCTCCAGAACCCCATCTCAGATCCCACACTACATTTGACTCTTGGTTATGGCATTTTCTCAGACTTTCCCTGTTTTTGTGTTTTCATTTCTCCTTCTAATGACCATGATTGGTTTTGAGGAGTAAAATATGGGGTGCCTAGAGGGCTCAGTCTTCTAATGACTATGACCGGTTTTGAGGAATAAAAAATGGGGCGCCTAGGGGGCTCATGCCCATCTCGGCATGTGGGTGGTGGTCGGTCTCAGCATGGCTAACCCACACGCCCAGGAAAGTAATGCAGTCGACAGATATACTACACAGACACATGCTTCCTTCTAGTCTCACAGACTTCATTCACTGCCAGTCACTCACATCCTACAGGACTCGTCCCCAAGCCCTCCCCAGAGACCCTTTCATGATTATGTAACTCAATTAGATCCATTTCCCCTGCTTGCCTTCCTCCTTGTGTCCCCAACCTCCTATATGATTTTTTTAAAGTGTTCATACATTAAGTTTCACTCTTTATGCCATAAGTTTCTGTGGTTTTTGTCAGATACCTATTATCTCTACATTTTCACATAGAATGGTTTTGCTTCCCCCCAAATTCCCCTGTGTTCCCCAGTTTCATTTCTCCCCCTCTTCCTGGGCCCTAGAAATCAGTAAGCATTTTACTGTATCCACAGTTTTGTTTTTCCTGGGATATTCTATAACTGGAATCATCCCATGTGTATCTCTCTTACACTTTATCTCAGCAATTCTTTCCTCCATGGCTTTTTATGGCTTCATAGTTCATGTCCTCTTATTGCTGAATAATAATGCCCCACTGGATAAATGTACAAAGTTGGTTTACCCATTTACCTACTGTAGGGCATCTTGGGAGCTTCTAGATCTGGCAATCATAACTAAAGCTGCTGTAAACATTTGTGCAGGTTTTTGTATGAATGCAAATTTTCAAATCAAATCATTAGGATTCAATCAATCAACTGCTGAATCATACAATGAGACTATACTTAGCTTTGCACAAGATTACCAGACTCTTGCATTCTCACCGCTACTGACTGAGGGTTCCTGTGGCTCCACATCCTTGCCAGGATTGGGTGTCATCCATGATTTGCCTTTTAGCAGTTCTAATAGGATATAGAGGTATCCCGCTTACTATTCCTTGACAGCAAATGATGATGGGAATATTTACATATGCTAATCTACCCTATGAACACATCTGCTTTGCCAAGGTCCCTGGTTTTTACCGATTTTTTAAGTGGGTGTTATCCCTCCTTATTGTTGAGTTTCCATAGTTCCTTGTATATTTTGGAAACATGGCCTTTGCAGATATGTATGTTGTAAATATTTTCTCCAGGTCTGTAGTCTGCATTTTGATCTCTCAACAGTGCCTTCAAAGAGCAGGTATTTCTAACCTTAGAATAGTCTAGTTTATTATTGCCTTCCTTCATCTGCCATGCTTTTGGAATCGTATGTAAAAAAACTCATTGCTGAAACCAAGGTCATGTGGAATTTCTACTGTTTTTGTCCTAAAAATTTTACAGTTTTGCCTTTGTTTTTATTTAAGGGTATGACTTTTCTGTGCTAATTTCTGTGGCATATAAAGTCTGACTATAGATAAATAGTATTTCTTCATATGGATATCCAGGTGTACCAGCACCATCTGCTGTAAAGTCTATCTTTTCACTATTGACACCTCTGTATCAAATATCTGTTGAAGTATTTGTGTGGGTCTATTGCCAGGTTCTCTGGATTCGTTGACTTGGGTGTCTTTAGTTTCCACCAACACTAAGCTATCTTGATTACTGTAGCTTTATACCAACTCTTGTCAGTCCTCTAACTGGGCTCTGGTTCAGTATCACGTTGGCTCTTTGGGGCTTTCACCATGGTGACATTAGAATTAATTTGTCAATATCTACATAATGGCTTGCTGAGGTTTTGACTGGGACTGTGTTCAATTTCTAGGTAAAACTGAGAATTGACGTCCTATCAATATAGGACTTTCCAGTCTGTGAACACAGAATCTCTCTCCATTTATCTAGACCTTTGATTTCTTTGCTCAGAGTTTTATGACTTCCCTTATATGTCCTGTGCATATTCATCAGAGTTATTTAAATTGTCCATCTGATGATTCCGGATTATGCATCAGATCTGTGTCTAGTCATTCTCTCCCTTCTGACTGGGTTTTATCTTGTCTTTCAGTATGCCTTGCAACTTTCTGTTGCAGCCCAGATGCGACGTATCAGGAAATAAGAGGGTAGGTAAACAGATCTGCAGTGTGAAGTTTACATTAATTTGGCTATGAGTTGAGCTGTGTTTAATGTTTGCGGAAGCTATAAGTGATAAGAGGCATCAATTTCCTTGAACATCCTTCTTTTGATCCCCCTGGTATCTCTGGGTTTCCTTAAAAATTCCTTCTGAAATAGGGTCTGTGCCTTGCAGTTCCGTCAGCCCTGACTTCTGTTATTCTCCTACAGCCTCCTGATGAGGTGGCATCTACTTCCTGGTGATTACAGCTCGGTCTTTAGTGCAGCTGTGTCCTCAGTGGTGATCAGAAATGTTTCTCATGGGCACCTGGGTGGCTCAGTTCGTTAAGTGACTGCCTTCAGCTCAGGTTATGATCCTGGAGTCCCAGGATCGAGTCCCACATCGGGCTCCAGCTCCATGGGGAGTCTGCTTCTCTCTCTGACCTTCTCCTCACTCATACTCTCTCTCACTGTCTCTCTCTCAAATAAATAAATAAAATATTAAAAAAAAATGTTTCTCATGTCTCTTGCCCACTGTAGGTGAGACAGGAAAGTGAGCAGGGGTGGGAGTTGGGAAATTTCTCTTCCCCCAGATCAGATAAGGCCCAGAAGAACTCCTCCCGCAAGGAGTGTGGTTTTCCTTCTGGAGAACATTCTGGAAATATTCAGAAATGTTTATATATCCCCACCCAAGCCCTTTCACTGGAAATAGGAGTGTTTTCCTTGGCTCTTCGCTGTGAGAGCTTGTGAGGCTCCCAGAGGTAGAAAGAGGGCAAGTGTGGGGCCTCCTAGAGGCCTGTACTCTGTCTCCAGCAAAAGGGTCAGAGGCATCCTAAAATTTAAGTTCTCCTGCCAATTCCAGTCTTCAGCAGCTGCCTGCAAAGACCATCATAGATATGATTCTCTGCATTCGCCTGCTTTCTGCATTGTGGGATGATGGTTTGCCCTGGCACCTCACTTCTCCAGTAGCCCAAGAAAAGTTGATGATTTTTACCGTGTTCCCTTTTTACTTGCTGTAAGAGCACGGACAACTAAGCTTTTCACATGTGGGAACCAAAACTAAAAGTTCACACCATCCGATCTTAATAGCAACCATTAGAAAAACAAAACAAAAGGAAGCTAATGTCCAAAACAGAATTCACTGGACAGCTGGGGAGTCTCTAAATGACGTGAAACTCCCATGCCATTATTGGCTTGGTAATATGTCATTCAACTAATATTTATGTGTGGGGCAAAAAAAAAAAAAAAAAAAGCAGGAATTAACTAATTCCCCAAATCCTCAAATTGTGATTTGATTTTCAGTGGCCCTGGTGTTTGGGAGGCCTGAATATTCACCTGAAACTCCACAAAATGAATGGTAATAAGGAACACACTTAGCCTGGTGTCTGTAACTCAGTTCAGTATATGTGATCATTCAGTCTTAAGTTGTGTTCATAAAGAAAGGCAAAAAGGTAGGTGCCTGGGTGGCTCAGTCAGTTGAGTGTCCACCCGACTCCTGATTTCTGCTCAGGTCATGATCTCAGGGTCTTGGGATTGAGCCCGGTGTGGGGCTCTGCTCTCAGCAGGGAATCTGCCTCCCCCGCCCCCGCACTGAACCTCCCCCACAACTCTTTCTCTTTCTAATAAATAAATAAAATCCTTTTTAAAAAAGAATACAAAAATGTTTAAACCCCAAAGTATTAAAATGAATTAGCAAAATTCTTAATAATGATAATTGTTGATGATCTAATGACATATCTTTAAGCACACACCTTGGGTCTGTAAACTGAAATATTTGTCTCAGAAAAGCTGTTTGGCCCAGATTTCAAGAGTCCAAGGAAGCATTCAGAGCCAGCAATGTCACTCCTGGGGATGTATGACAACATTGTTTTAGCAAAAATTTAAAAAAGAAAAAAAGACAAAGCAGGGCCAAAAAAAAAAAATTTATGAAACTAAAAAAAAATGTTTTATTTGGTATTGTGTGTTAATGAAAGTTTGGACATCAGGCAAATTTCCAGAACTAGGATACTATTTAATTATACAAAGGGAATTGTGGTTTATTGGCCTGATAACAAAGAATGTAGTTGTAATGATTTTAAAGACTATGTATTAGCATGAGAAAATAACTCTATTAGTATAAAGTAACCAAGGGAGGGGAACCCGGATGTCTCAATTAGTTAAGACACCCACTCTTGTACTCTTGGTTTCTGCTCAGGTTGTGATCTCAGGGTCCTGAGTTCAAGCTTCAATCCCCATCTCCCCCACAGCAAACCCCCCCCTCCAGGCCTCCCTGTTCAGTGGGGACTCTGCTTGTCCTTCTCCCTTTGACCCTCTCCTGTTCTCTCTCTTTCTCTCTATCTCTCCCAAATAAATAAATAAAATATTTAAGAAAAAATAAAGCAACCAGAGGAGAGGACAAGATGGGACTTCGCTGTGGGTATAAATATGCAGGGAAAAAAAGAGAGAGAGAGAGAGAAGAAAGTGAAAAAAAAAAAAAAAAGAAGGGGGTTATGAAATGACTTTTGTCTTGAAAGTTGGAATTATGGGGCCCCTGGGTCTCTCAGCCGGTGAAGCATCTGCCTTCAGCTCAGGTCATGATCCCAGGGTCCTGGGTTTGAGCCCCACATCGGGCTCCCTGCTCAGTGGAGAGTCTGCTTCTCCCCCTCCCTTTATTCCCCTGCTTGTTTCTCTTACTCTCTCTGTCAAATAAATACCTAAACTCTTTTTTAAAAACCTGGAATTAGGGGTGCCTGGGTGGCTCAGTGGGTTAAAGCCGCTGCCTTCGGCTCGGGTCATGATCCCAGGGTCGTGGGATCGAGCCCCGCATCGGGCTCTCTGCTCTGCGGACAGCCTGCTTCCTCCTCTCTCTGCCTGCCTCTCTGCCTGCCTCTCTGCCTGCCTCTCTGCCTACTTGTGATCTCTGTCTGTCAAATAAATAAAATCTTAAAAAAAAAAAAAGCTGGAATTCTATTGTCTTTAATATTGATGTGATAAACTAAATACATCAGAACTTCAATACATTTTTAAAGCTGTAGTTTCCCCCGGGGGATTTTGCAAGCGCTAATGTTAGTGAGCGATACGTTTTGAATTGGAAAGTTTGTGCACGACCTTGACTGTTAGCCTCGATATTGTAGAAACTACTGACCACAGGGAGGGTTTCTGCTGGTTGGAAAGAGGATAGGAAATTCTTTGCCAAGAGTCACCGAAATAAATGGTAGCTTTCAGCACGTGTAGTTACCGAGAAGTTTATCCCTGACTGTTCACCAAATACATAACATTTTGAAAAGTCCAATGCAGCCCTGAAAATATTAGTTCAGTGTCAGTTTTATATAATCTCTAGTGTATCATTTGTTCCAGTGACCAAGATGAACTTAAACACGTTATGTTTGAAAGATTCAGTGAAAGAATCGGGTCATCAAATCATGATGCTGCTCTGTGCTGCTGAGCGGGAAGGTAAGAAGTAAATGCTGGGAGGAAATTTGGTGTAACTACATAAGAGAACCACAGAAATCTGCTTTCTGGATTCTGTTTACACCCTGACCCCACCAGGCTGCAGATCTGGTTTCACTTCTGTGCCCCTTTCCAGCTGTAAAGTGCACAGACCTCAAATACAAATACAGACCTCAAATACAGGGCCTGCAACAAGGATGGTTCTTCTGAATTATATCCAGTCCTGGAGTAACTCGTGTTATTAACAAAGTGGCAACATCTGGCGCAGTTTACAAGGAGCATTGTTATTAAAGACGGAATGATGACATAGTTTATTCAAAGTTAGCAACCAAGGGAGCTGAGACGTGGGGAAGGAAAGAAGACAGATTGCAAAATATTATGCCAAAAAGAAATGTATTTGGGCATCAGATACCACCTTAACATGAGAGAGGCTATATCCCAAAGCGGGGATACAAAGCTTAGAGGTTGTGCTGGATCATATAATTGTACTTATTTCTTCTCATGGGGATGGTGTGATTTTGGGAGTTGGCCACCTGAATCGCTCTGCCCAGTGAAATAGTACAGGTAGTTACATGAGCCACCAGCAGACA
>RCUC01136161.1:0-58955 GCA_003697995.1 Taxidea taxus jeffersonii
TTTGCAAACCGTGGCTCTAACATTTCAGAGCTCTCTGACCTCTAGCCTCTGCTGATCTTGTCAACTTATTGTTTGCCATTCCCTCTTTTCGCTGTCATAAATGACACCCTATTAAACATGAATGTAAGAATTACGGGTATATAGTGCCTTATTTAGAATTTTTAAATTAAAAGAAATTGTGAATGTAACTTACTTTTTGTAACTTGTCTGGGGTCAAAACCTCTCCTTACCTCTTGTGAGGCTCATTTTGACTCTATTTGCCCACTTACTGCAGATGTTCACGTTTCACTGTAGAAATATCAATTCTTTGGTAATGAGATGCAGCTCCTGACCCTGGTGAGATTTTATATAATCTTCTGCATACGGAATACATTCCTTTTGAAAATCTGCGTGCGGCACCTGCCTGTTAGCAAGGTTTTCAGAAAAGGGATGTGCGTTATAGTTGTAGAGCCCGATACAGCCAGACATCTGTGTACACGTCCTTGTGGGAAAGGGTCCAACCACAGCTCACCCTCTGCATACTCCCTTCCCTGAAGTCCATCTCAGTCATTCCTTCTTTGGGACTTCCTTCTCATCCTTATTGTTATGGAAACACATCCTTTTGTACCCTGTCTTTACCACTGCTGCTGCTTCTGCTCACTACAGGATTTACCTATTCCATATCTATGCTATATGGTGACAGTAAATTGTCCTTCCTAGTAGTTCCTAACATGTTTGAGAATTAAAACTGTAGTCTTCTCATCTTTCTATCACCATCATACATTCTGCCCAGTATCTTAATAAACAGCAACCTTAATACACATTGATGAGTGTTTGTTGAAAAATACGTAATGGGAAATGAAGTTAGTTAGCAAGAATGAAAGTTTTATCTTTCCCCCAAAATATTGGATTGCATCGTCATCTGAGACAGGGCTCTGTGCAGGTGACCATTAAATTTCTACCTCTGGCTCTTCCAGAATAAGTTAAAAACAGTGGGGCTATCTTGTCAAATGCCTGACAATATGGCATGTCTGTGTATTAATTACTACCCGACTCAGCAAAGTGGAAAGAGTTAGGGACTATTATTCATATTTGTGTGTGCTATTATATCACATTTATTAGTTATAATGATTATATGAATCAGAGGCTAAATTGTTTAAGTTTCTTTTTTTTTCTATCTTTTAAATTTTAATTTAATTTTCAATCGTTTCTTTTATTTATTTTTAAGTTTTTTATTTTTATTTATTTATTTTTTATTAACATATCATGTGTTCTTTGTTCCAGGGTACAGGTCTGTGATTCATCAGTCTTACACAATTTGCAGCACTCACCTCTTAAAGTCACCAGACAGAATACTTAGCTCTTAAAACTCTCCTCTCTATCTTTTTTAATTTTGATAATACTTATATACTCAATTTTTTAAAGATTTTATTTAGTTATTTGACAGACAGAGATCATAGGTAGGCAGAGAGGCAGGCAGAGAGAAAGAGGTGGAAGCAGGCTCCCCGCTGAGCAGAGAGCGGGATGTAGGGCTCCATCCCAGGACCCTGGGATCATGACCTGAGCCACCCACTGAGCTACCCAGGTGCCCCTAGACTCAAAATTTTTTGAAGAAATTAGCCAGTGGCATTTTTCTGTCACTTGAAGGGAAAAGAAAATCTACCATACAAAAAATTTAATTATGATTTTATTTATTTATTTATATATTAGAGAGAGAGAGAGAGAGGGAGCACACATGTGGGGGTATGGGCAGAAGGAAAGGGAGAAGCAGGCTCCCACTGAGCAAGGAGTCCAACGAGAGGCTCGACCCCAGATTCCCAAGATCATGACCTGAGCTGAAGGCAGGCACTCAACCAACTGAGCTACCCAGGCGCCCCCTAAATGTAAATTTTTATCAGAATCAAAGTGCATCTCTTCTGGATATTATGCCTGATAACAATTCTCTATACCATATAAGGCAACCGAGAAGGAAAGATCTTTGACAAATTTGACATTTGTTTCTTCTTCTGAGTTTTTACACTTACACAAAGAGGTGGTAGTAGCTGATGGAAGGCACAATGACATATGTATCTTTGCTGAATAGACAGATGCTTGGCGTTATTCAGCAGCGCTATCCAACTATTAACTGCAATATTCAATTTATCTACTTCAGGAAGATGAAGAGATAAATCGACTGCAAATGTGAAATTGGGATTCTGAAGAGTCTCAGTTACCATTCACACATGCAGTGCATCTGATTTTCTTATTTTAATATTCATCAGCTTCAAAATCTAACAGAGGGCTCTTGGCTTTCCATTCCTGCTGGGAAAGCATTAACAATATGGCATTCATGCTTCTATTTTCCTTCTGAACAACTACGAGTGAAACTTGAATACCAGGGATGGTGAAGATTTTTAAAAGATATTTTGGGTTTTATTTCTATTTCTGTACCATCAAGGAGTCATCCCATTTAAGTGAAATATTACATTCTCATTTTTATATTTTATATGGCCATTTTGATACTGCATGGTTATGTAAGCTGCTGGTTAAAAGGCTGTATAATTTTTCCCCTCTAGTTGTGATATCATGTCAAATATATAGCTTTATTATGTGCATTTAATTGAATCATTTGCCTGTGGCATATTTTTGTGTGCAAATAGACGGTGACTGTAAAATACAGAGCAGTGTGTTTTTGTGGGAGCCCTTCTATATCTATATTTTGAAATTTAAATGGCTGAATTTTCAGCTACTGTTTATCTTGACTGCACTACTGCCAAAAAGCAAACAACTAAAAATTAGAGGTACGGTTAATAATAGTGTCCCAGAGCTTTTAGAAATGTTGTTTTGTCAAGCCATTTAGCTTGTGTACAATTGTCTTTATACTGTATTCCAGTAGCAGCATCTCTTCTGATGTGAAAATGCGTGTTGTTGTAAATGCCTGCAGATTGGCAGACCTGTGGCTTCTCCAGCTCCCCCTTCCAAACCTTGTCTGCCCTAACTGGACTCGGATCATCCAGCCCATAATTTAGGTGAGAACACTCCCAGTGGCCTGGGCCCTGAGTAGCTCAACCAGGAAGTGTACAATGGTATATGCCTAGCATCCTCTTGGCCAAAACTTAGGAGTGAGAACATGATACCTTGCAGGCTGGTGAGTGCCAGCTGGTCTCAATTCTGGGGCTGTGACCCTAGAAAGGAATAAAAGAGTAGTGGGGCACCTAGATGGCTCAGTCAGTTAAGTGTCCACCTTCAACTCAGGTCATGATCCCAGGGTCCTGGGATCCAGCCCCACATCGGGTCCTTGCTCAGCGGAGTGTCTGCTTCTCTCTCTGCCTGCCTCTCCCTCTGCTTGTGCTTGTTCTCTCCCTCTCTCTCTCTCCCTCTCTCTCTCTCTGTCAAATAAATAAACAAAATATATATATTTTTTAAAGAGTATAAAAGTAGCTCATCGGACCCTGGAAACCACCCCCACACACCTATGAATGTTAACACCACATAAGAAAAACTGAAAAAAGAAGGGAAAACTACTTTGCGCTGGTCACAACTTTGAACGTACTTGAGAAATAGTTACTTGAAAACTTAGAACTGGAATCTTCAGTTCTATGAAGCCGTAACACTGACTGTCTAAACTAATTCAAATTGTTTCTTTCTGTCACTTTCAATATAGACTTTTAACTGTTACAGAGGGAATTGGGTTTTTCACCACCTAATTATGTCTGTTCTTATCATGAAGTGTTCATAAGATGATTTTATCTTATACGTATTATAGCTTCTCTCACTTGTTTTGAGAATCGGTATCACTCCACTACGTGTATACCTTTTGATATACTATACCGTCTCTATAACTAGGATTTTAAGACTTACACTAATTTTTCATATCAAAATAGTGAATATGTGCTAGAATTGTCTTTAGTATTTTAAATTTTATTTTTTAAATTGTCTCTTATGGAGATTTTTTTTTTTCTTGAAATATAGCTGACATACAATGTTACATTGGTTTCAGATGTACCACATTCAACATTTCTGCCTGTGAAGATTTGCTCAGCACAGTGTAGCTACCATCTGTCACCATACAGTGCTGTTTAAATGCCATTAACTGTATTAAATGCCAATGACTGTGACTTTTGTCCATATGACTATTCATTTCATAATTGGAAGCCCTTAATTTTCCAAACCCCCTTACCCATTTTCTCATCCCTTTACACCTTCAATAGTCATCAGTTTGTTCTCTGTATTTATGGGTCTGTTTCGCTTTTGTTTGTTTACTCATTTGTTTTGTTTTAGATTCCACATATAAGCAAAACCATATGATATTTGTCTTTTTCTGACTAACTTCTCTTAGCAGAATATCCTCTAGGTCTATCCATGTGGTCATAAATGGCAAGCTTTTGTTTTTTCAATGGCTGAAAGATGTTTCATTGAATATGTATATGTCACAACTTCTTTAATTCATTCATCTATCGATGGACAATTGGGTAGCTTTCATACCTTGACTATTGTAAAGGTTGCTCCAGTGAACACAGGGGTGCATATATCTTTTAAGTAGCGTTTTAGTTTTCTTTGGGCAAGTGCCCAATAGTGGAATTATTGGATTATATGGTAATTCTAATTTTAGTTTTTTGAGGAGCCTCCATGCTGTTTTCCATAGTGGCTGTGCCTATTTGTATTTCTACCAACAGTGTACAAGGGTTCCTTTTTCTTCACATCCTCACCAACACTTGTTGCTTCTTGTCTTTTTGTTTCTAGACGTTCTGAGATGTATAAAATGGTATCTCATTGTGGTTTTGATTTGCGTTTCTCTGGTGATGAGTGATACTCACATTTATTTTCAATCAATTAAGAAGTTTTCATTGAGAAACTGCTCCATTTTTTTAAAAAGAGGGAGTGCACCTGAGGAGTTGGAAATGGACAACAACGGAAGGGTTGGAGGGGCCGGAGGGGGACAACAACGGAGGGGCAGAGAATCCTAAGCAGGCTCCAAGGTCAATGTGGAGCCCAACACAGGGCTTGGTCTCATGACCCTGAGACCCTGAGATCTCATGACCAGAGCTGAAATGCTTAACCAAATGAGCCACCCTGGCACCGCAAGACTGTTCCATTTTTAATACTTTCAAGTGATCATTATTTTTTGTCATTTGAATTAATATAAGTTGGCTAAATATGCTGAAATATGTTTAAGCAACATTATATATTTTTAATCACCCATTTTATATTTCTATTATTTCTTGTCTGACAAAATGAAGACCAAAAGCTAAAATGAACCTCGCATTGCTGTCACATGATAAAGCTCATATTGATGCAATGGTAATAGACACATTTCCTTAGGTGTTATTCTTATTTAGTTTCCAAAACTTAATCGGTACTTTTTATTTTAAAATTCTGTCATTAACCACACTTGAGCTTCTTTTCAAGATTTTTTGCTGAGAACCCATTGTATATATCTTTGTAAAAACTCGTTGGGATAGGTTGCTGTATAAAGATCATTTCATGTTTTGTGTATATGATATGACTTTTGAAGATTTGTTTAAGGAAAATGAAGGCTAAAGTGAAATCTTAAAAGGGATTACTATTTTTCTGTCATTCAGAGAATTTACTGAAATAGATTTTTCACTAAAATCCTGACATGTACTTTCCATAGTGAAACTTTATATGCTACCAAATTTAAGGGCTGCAATTTACTTTTAATTGTGGATCTGAAAGGCTAAATTTTTTTTAAAGATTTTATTTATTTATTTGACAGACAGAGATCACAAGTAGGCAGAGAGGCAGGCAGAGAGAGAGAGAGAGGAGGAAGCAGACCTGCCGCAGAGCAGAAAGCCCAATGCCATTTGTGATTATTTGTCAAATTGATAGGATTATTTGTCCTTGGGTTACCTGGGTGCACAGTCACTTAAACCTCCGACTCTTGATTTCGGCTCAGATCATGGCCTCAGGGTCATGAGATCCAGCCCAGAGTCTGCTTGAGATTCTCATTTTCTCTCCTTCTACCCCTCCTGCTCTCTTGCTCTCTATCAAAAAATAAACAAATATTTTTTGGAAAATAGGATTATTTTGTCCTCAACTTATAGCAAAACAAAGAGGTGCAATTTACCATTAAATTCAAGAAGAGTAAATACACCAATCATATATAATGTCTTCTGTTTATATTGCTAAATGTGTATTCTTCTAATTCTCTAATTCTACTTTTACTGAAATTTGAATTGATGGTAAAACACGTTAAATAACACCATTAGAAAACAATGCTTTTATTCAAATTTTCTCAAAATATTTCAGATAAAAGCCTCAGAAGTCATAAATTGTAACATATGAATGCCCCATGGACACAAGCAGTTTGTAAGCATCTCTTTGAAAGGGGTGTGTGTGCACGTGTGCTTGTGTGGGCATGTGTGTGTGGGTGTGTGTGCATGTGCACTGAGAGGAACAAAGAGGGCAATCAGATCCTCCCCTGAAAGCTATTCAGTTACTTTGTTGGCTTCCGGCGATTTCACCAATGTCTTCATCAGGTTGCACCAGCAACTGCTATCATCAGTTTGGGGACTTGACACCATGGTCCAATTAATAATTACACTTTCCGCTTTCTCAAGAATATGTTGGAGAGAACAGCCCACAGATGTTCTGTAAATCCCTTGAAATACTGACAAAGTCATTAAAATCTTTATTCTCTTGATGATGAATAGCACACCTTTTAATACAGATTTAAAAGATTTAAATTCTTGGTGTGAGTTGGTTTGTTATAATACTTAGCATCTATATGTCAACTATATGTATAGTTAAATATTTGCATCTCTGTGTTTCTCTGTTGACTAATGGATAGATGCTTTTCTTCTGGAGAAGATCCACTGACCTAAGTTAAAAAAAAAAAATAGCACGGTAACTTATGGAATCTGTATATACTGAGATCTAACAGGTGATCTATTGTGCATAATGAGATGGGACAGCTTTCTATCCATCAGTATGGTGTGTTCGTAACAATGAGGCAGCCACATTATACCATTAGGTCAGCATGTCTCAACCTTGACCACTAGTGATATTTTGGGCCAGATAAATCTTTGGGATAGGAAGATGCCATGTATATTATAGAATGTTTGGCCATATCCCTGGCTCTACTCACTAGATGCTTGTAGTACTGGAGTACTTGTAGTATTGTAGTACTTGTACTACAGTACTTATAGTACTGTACCTTCTCCCTAAACAGAACCATCTCTAGGACCTCTAGATAGTACAAGACACTCCCTAGGGAACAAAGCCATCCCCAGTGGGTAACTACTACATAGGTGACTACTCTTCCAGGATTAACTCATGGTACAACTGTATTACATTAAGAGAAGAGAGATTCAAATTGCTTTTTAAATGAAACATGAGCTGTTTAATTTTATTAAGTGCCCTAGACTGTGGAAGAAATATTTTGTTATAAACAAAAGTGCATGTTTGTTATGTATGTTGTGATAGTAGTGTCCTTTGCTTTTCATAATCTTAGATATTATTAGGTAGTAAAGTACAGTAATAGTATTTAAGATTTATTTTTTCCAACTTGTTTTTCATTTTAGCTACTGGCTCATGTGTGTTTAGTGTTTATTACTAATCTGTTTAAAATAAGCCATTCTCTTAGGGCACCTGGCTGTTTCAGTTGGTGGAGTATACTGCACTTGATCTTGGGGTCATGAGTTCAAGCCCCACAGTGGGTACAGAGTTTACTTAGTAAAAAATTAAAATAGGGGTGACTAGGTGGCTTAGTCGTTAAACATCTGCCTTCGGCTCAGTTCATGATCTCAGGGTCCTGGGATCGAACCCTGCCATGTCAGGCTCTCTACTCAGTGAGAAGCCTTCTTCTCCCTTTCCTACTCCCCCTGCTTCTGTTTCTGTTCTCACTGTCTCTCTATCAAACAAATAAAATCGTCAAAAAATAATAAAATAAAATGAAATCAGCCATTCTCATAATCCTTATGGTTCAAAATATATTTAGTATGTAAAAAAGAAATAACATTTTTGTGACCCAGTCTTTATTCATTTATAATCCCCTGTTGCAACTAGCCAAATGTTGGAAAATAATTGTTGATGAAACTCACACTTGGATTTATAGCTTGTGTTTCATTATATATAAAATGTTCCTTTTTGAAACTTTTTAAATATGGAAAATAATTCAAACTCTATTTTTAAAATTATGGTGTTATAGCTATATATCTTATTCTTACCTGGGGAAAGGTTCAAGGTCAAAACCAAAAGAAAAGGGTGAATAGCTTAGAAAGCTAACCATTAACAACGGCGGATGTAGTTTCTGTTCTTATATGTCTTTTTTAAATGTAATATATATTTTGAATGGAGTGAAATATGCGGGCCACGAGCATAGTTTGATCAGTTTATTTCAATACTCTCTTCTTGTCAGGCAGCAGCTGGTGTGTTTCGCCTGTATTAGAATGATGTCCAAACGGAAATGTGCAGTATATACCCATCTGGGTCTGAATTGTTTCCCTGCGCATGTCTTTGATGTTCACTCATCTTGCTGCATATTTCAGCCACGCCTACTTTCCTAGAACCGTGTGGTATTTCCGCTGTATCAATAAGCCTCATTCTCATGCTCATGGGAATTCTGGTTTTTCTAGCTTGAGAATACTACATATATTGCTGATGAACATTCACGAATCAATCTTTAGATTGTCAGTTTTTCCCCATTTATCTTACTGTTTTGTCATAAAGTAAGTGCATATTTAAATTTAGGAAGAGGGTCAGATCTCCAAAGTGGTTGTACCATTTTACATTCCCATCAGGAGCATATGAGAGTTCAGGTTGTTGCCTATCTTTGCCAGTTCGGTCACTCTTTTTAATTGTAGACATCTTCACAGCTGGCAGTGTAGTGACTTTGTGGTTTTAATTTCCATCCCCTTGATGACTAAAAGTGTTGACCACATTTTCATATGATTATTGACCATTAGCATATATTGCTTTATGAAGGGCCTAGTAGTGCCCAGCCCATTTTTAATTGATATTTTTTCTTTTTTTATTATTGGTTTGAATGCATTGCATATTGTGCTAAGGATATTTTCTCCCTGTTTGTGCTTATCTGTGCACTTTTTCAAACCTGCTCCTGGCACAGCTTCCTTCTTGCTTGTACCTGCAAATTTTAGCTCCTCGGCAGCTGCTTGGAATCCCAATTCCTACCTTGTCAGCTTAGCTAGCGCCTCCCCTCTGTGTTTTCTTTGCACACCCTGTCCCTCTACCCCAGTCTGGAATGGACGTCCAGGCAGAAGGTTAGGGTCATTATGTAGCTCATTTCACTTGTTTCTCTTTTGTGAGTGTCCATATTGTGTGCTGTTGCTGCCTCTTGTCTCATATGAGCAAGTCATCATTTGATTTTTTTTTCTTGTTTTATAGTTGTTTATGGCAAGCAGGCTAGTCTGGTATGGGTTTTTTCCCTGATGACTAAAAGCAGAAGTTCCCTTTTTTGGTTATACTAAATTTTTGAATAAATTAATTTCAAAAATAATTATATGAAGAAATGAATTGAGTCACTATTTTTATTTTTATTTTTTAAAAAATATTTTACTTATTTATTTGTTAGAGAGAGAGAGCGAGCACAGGCAGACAGAGAGGCAGGCAGAGGCAGAGGGAGAAGCAGGCTCCCTGCCGAGCAAGGAGCCAGATGTGGGACTCGATCCCAGGATGCTGGGATCATGACTTGAGCCGAAGGCAGCCGCTTAACCAACTGAGCCACTCAGGCGTCCCTGAGTCACTATTTTTAAAGAGTCATATTGACTTTGGCATATACGTGTTCAAGTATAGGTTTAATTAAATATTGATTCAGAATGTTTTCATGTCTTAATACTTGGGGATTTGCTAGAATTACCATGACAACTATTTCAGGCATCGACAAATCACAGGGAAAAATTGTCATGCTCTAGAGTCTAAAGACCTGTACTCTGTATAAAAATTTGAAAAATTTCAAATAATCTTTTATCTTGTTCAGTTTCTATGACAGAAATATGCTAATAGTTTTATAAGAGGAAATCAGTCTATTTGTGAATTGGGTAGAATGATCTGCAAATATATTTTAAATGTAGGTTTCATGACTCTGAGAAAAATATCATAATTTTAAATCATCCCATACTTTATTGAAGTAAACTGATATCATAATTAGAATGCTTGCTATTATTTAAATTCTTTGAATGCTTACTTGATTCATATTTATCATAGAAAAGAGCTTGAATACTATATATTTTATAATTAGAGCTGTTATCTGAATTTTCTGTATAGAGGAAATATTTTAAAAATAAAATTTAATTAAGATAATTATTTTTCCATAGATAATTAAGTGAATATAAGAGCAGATTGTAATTGCATAATTCTTATCCTATTATTGCTTTCTGGTCATAATTGTATTTAAACACAGGGTCTTACTTAGAAACAACTGAGTCTAAAGAATTTTTAAAATAACACAATAGATGCTTTTTAAAAGATATTCTTTGACTTTCTTTCTTTACTTCATTTTCTCCAAGTAGCTCAGAAGAATAAGTTTAAATTCCTATTCAAAATGTTGCATATATTATCTTGTATTTATGAGAAGTAAGTAGTAATACATAGGTACACCTGCTCCTTTGGGATAATTGCTTATTTGTAGTTTTCGAAGTAGTGATAAATTACTTAGAATATTTATACATCTTATAAGCACAATGTAAAAATTAATAGAAATGTGGCTTTAATAACAATTGGTTATGATCCTTTTGTTCACTATAAAACATAGAGAATTATAGTCCATTCCTGATCACTGTGTAATATTTTTATACCTTTTTATAGTTTTAATTTACATATCTCATCTTTTATTTAATAGCATTCATTTTTCTTCTGTAGTGAAAGATACCTATTCAGGTATTTTGATGGTTAGTAATCTCTGAAGCTTTTTAATATACAACTTAATACAAGTCTTCTTCTATTAAAAGTCTTGTTATAAATTACTTTGGTCTGCCATTGAGAACCTAGATCCCTCCCTTTGGCCTTTACCCTCTTTTGGTGTGTAGCTTTCTTCTTTAGGCTCACAAAGTAGATTTTGCACCAGAGTATTACATGTGAATTCTAGATAGAAGGAAAGGCAAAGGCAGAAGGCAAAATCTTGCTGCCAGCTGAGCCCACCTCTTTAAGTTAAAAAAACAAGCATAAAAGTAACATCCAAGGGGACTTCTGCTTAGAACCCATTGGCCACATGAGACTTTTGGCTTAACTGGTTGCAAACAAGTCTAGGTTATAACTGCTGTTAACTAAATGAATGTCATGAGAAAAATTGGTCATTACAAAGTACAAATGGTATAGAGGATAATCATTAGGAAATCGAAACATCTGCCACGGAGAGCCAAAGAGGAAATTCACCTGCTGGAACTCCTTACTCTCTCAGCTGGTTTCACAAAGAAATACTGAGTTAGATATTTTATTTAAGTGGCTAAAGGAAATGGGGAAGATATTCCTGTTTATTGTTTTATAATTTATAGCTAATCTATATTTCTGTTTCATCTTTGGTCACTGTGTTTTTGTTTAGTCTGTTTCTTTCCATTTTGCAGTTTGATGATAGGACAGCTTACAGTCTTATAGTTGGCAAGACTACATACTTAATTGAATTATCATTTTTAAAGACAGGTGATTTCTAATTAATCTCAGGTATATACTTCAGTGGTTAATGTTATAAAGTAGGAACACTCGTATTTTCGGTTCCATATTTAGAGAAGTATTGCTATCTTGGCTATTTTACTATTTTCTGGAATTTTATGTATGCTGACAATTTATTTAAGCAGATTACTAATATAACTGTTTAGTGATAGAAACAACTCCAAGTGACAATGAATGTCATTTGATTCCAAAACACAGAACAGTTTGAGTCCCCCTGAGCAAAGATATATTTTTCTCTGTCTTTATAAGTTTGAGAGAGATTATAACCCCAACAATTATGACCCTACATACAGTCCTGTCACAGTTAATGGACATCCCAGAAGAACAAATATGCAATTTCATATTGGCCATTGTCCTTGAACACCATGAAAGTGATAGATAACTACCTGCAATACCTCTTGTTTTTATAAAACCCCATTTTTTTCCTCCTATGCATCATACAAACCCCAACTGCTTTATTCAGAATCCCTAAATAAAGTTCTTTGTGAGTCCTCTCCTGCTTACCTCAAGGATACCCTCTCTCTTTCCTCCTGCGTCTGCAACTGCTCATCTAAATAGCCAGTGAACCCTGGTACTCCTCCGAGTAATTGGTGGCAGATGGTGTGTGGGGGCTAGGGATTAGATAAGGGACTAAATCATGCAAATCTAAATATCCTTTACATGTCCAGCAGAGGAAATAAGCCAGGAAGGGTCAGATGTTAAAATATTTTGGGTTACTATAATTTGCTCAAGGTTAGTTATTTACAGACTTCCCCAAACAGATCCCTTCTATTTATGTGTGCCACTTAAAAATAAGATTCTTCCTCTTATAATCCAAATAAATTTCTTTATTTTTTCATCCTTTTATCAATAACTGCTCTAATTTTCTCAAATGACTCTAGATATATACATCTGGGTAAAGAAATACTGAGTCTGCTGTGTCTTCTTATAAAACTTGGAATACTATAATGAATGAGCAAATTAAAAGTTAGGCAATAGATTTAATATGAATAGTGGCAAATGGAAATAAATTTGGGACAACTACCTGTATAGCCATCTTTGCCAAAAGTGATATGCTTAGCGAAATAAGTCAGTTGGAGAAAGACAACTATCATATAATCTCCCTGATATGAGGAAGTGGTGATGAAACGGGGGAGGGGTTGAGGGGGGCAGGAAAAGAATAAATGAAACAAGATGGGATCAGGAAGGAGACAAACCATAAGAGACTCTTAATCTCACAAAAGAAACTGAGGGTGGCTGGGGGGGGAGGGGTGTAGGGAGAGGGTGAAGGGGTTATGGACATTGGGAAGGGTATGTGCTATGGTGAGTGCTGTGAAGTGTGTAAACCTGGAGATTCACAGACCTGTACCCCTGGGGCTAATAATACATTATATGTTTATAAAAAAATAAAAAGAAAAACAAAATTAAAAACAAAAAAAAGTGAAATATATAGGAATGTCAACAACCTCCCACAGATTTAGAATTTGTTGTATTTACAGTGGGGTCTTCCAAAAAGCAAGGGGTGATCTTAATCATTGACAATAGCAATTGGTTTTATGGTCTGTGCTACACACGCTTACTCTCAAAACCTAGTCTGGCTCTGGCCATCTTCCCCAAGTACATCAATCCATGGAGATGAACAAGATCTACATCAATCTTGTGGGGTTTTATTTTTCCCCCAAGTTATTTTTCTTTATCAGGTAAGAATATCATTAGACCCACCTGCAGATGAATAGCTGTATCTCCACCTTACATGTAGTCCTTCCTACGATGACTTTGGTCATTTATAGATCACTAGTTTCTGTTTCCTTCATTTCGATAATAAGATAGCAAAACCATTAGGAGGTTGGAAAGCAGGTAGGATGGGGGATGAATAAGTAAGCAGGCTCTAAGATAAGTATGTAGAGATAGAGTTGATTGCTCTACTGGGGATTCTCTTTACATTCATTGCCTTGGGCTACAGTCACAGTGAGGGTCTGCATACAGTAGTCTCATTCTTATAACTCTTACACATACATCCTGCCATCTCTCCTGTGTAGCATGAAGTTTTAGTCTTATGTGTAGGAATAAAACCTCTGAATGCAGTAAAAAGTCAGAATAGAGCCTTCTTGAATAAGTGCTTCCCTGTGCAGTGCTGCTGAACTGGACTTGTCCAGAAAAGACATGTCCTGAAAAAATATTAGGGAGTGTAAAGAAACCATAAACTTTTGTTATGAAGAGCAATTCCTCCTGCAAGGTGAATATAGCTCTTTTAATGAGCATAGCTTTGCTCAAAGGCATTTCCCTTTTGTAATCTACATAACCATTTAAGTTTCCCTCTTAGTTTTGAATGATTTACAAATCATCATCATCATCATTTGGTAGGTTAACAGTTAAGTGCATTTATTTCATTAGTATTTTATTTTCATAATCTATATTAAAATACTGAAAACCTTTTACACTATTTTGCTGAAAGGGCTTTATGTGCTTTGTAGGTAAATGACACTTTCCAGCACTGCCATTTGAAATTATTTTCATGAATATTAGAAAACACCAACAACTGGAAAAGAAACAAAACCAAAACATCAATGTTCTGCTTAGGCCAAAGCTGAGTTCAGCAAAAGTCACTGTGGAAGAGAGAATCTACCTTCTGAGTCTATTCTTGGGATTCTTTTAAAAGAAAGTCAACAGGTCACCTCTTTTTTTTTTTTTTTTAAAGATTTTATTTATTTATTTAACACAGAGAGATCGAGATCACAAGTAGGCAGAGAGAGGAGGAAGCAGGCTCCCTGCTGAGCAGAGAGCCCTGCTGAGCAGAGAGCCTGATGTGGGGCTCGATCCCAGGACCCTGGGATCATGACCTGAGCTGAAGGCAGAGGCTTTAACCCACTGAGCCACCCAGGCGCCCCAACAGGTCACCTCTTGAGGGAGAAAATATCTACAGCCTCTGCTTTTGGCAACAATTTGGCCCTGAATTGTTTCTTCTTGTTTATCTGCTTTATTTCTACATGCCTGGGGTTTGTTTTTGTTTTTTCATTCGTCATCTTTCTGTAAGGAGTTCAGATATCGTTCAGCTTTCATCCATCATTTGTTAGCATTAGAGGAGTTATAAACATGAGGGCACTAAACACAGCTTCAGTAGTTGAGGTCCTATGTTTTGACAATGTCATTTACTTAATGTAAACCCTGGCTTTAGCATTTGACTTCTCAGAATAGGAAAAATTAAGGGTACTTTTGCATGTGTTTTTTGATGAGTATTTCAATTATAGTAATTATAGAAAATAAGAATCCAGGATATAAAGCAAAATTCTTTACTTAGTTGTTCCCTGACATTTTCACCCTTTAAAAAGTTCAACCATGAAGGGAAGGAAATCCTGACATTTTGTAAAACATTGGATGGACCTTTTAGGAGATTATGCTTTGTGAAATAAGTCAGACAGAAAAAGACAAATACTGCATGATATCACTTATTTGTGGAACCTTAAAGAAACTCACAGAAGAGAGGTCAGGTTTGTGATTGCCAAATGAGAGTTGGGGGCAAAATGGGTGGAACTGGTCAGAAGTACAAACTTCCAGTTATAAAATACATAATTTCTGAGGATATAATGTACAATGTGATGACAACGGTAAGCAGTACTGTAATGAATATTTGAAAGTTGTTAAGAGAGGTCATCCTGAAAGTTCCCCTAACAGGGAGAAATGTAAATATGTAAAATGACAGATGTTAACTAATATTTTGGTGATCATTTTATAATATATGCATATATCAGATCGTTATGGAGCATGCCTTAAACCTATTCTGTGTATATCTCAATAAAACTAGAAAAAGAAAGACTTCTCAGAAAGATGTGCAAAAGACCCTTGAGGATTCTTCAAAACCGTATCTTCCCTTAATTTTTCCCCACAGGGATATAGTGTATATATTTCCCTTTATGGTTCTGGCTTTTGAACCTGCCCACCTTCATTCAGAGGCTTCTGCGATCATTTCCCATTTATTATCAAGACTGACAAAATCTCCCCATCAGTGGATCCTTGAATTGTTGAGAGTAGAGCAAAGAGATCTCTGTCTTGCTAATATTGCCTGTTCTCATGGAATAATACCTTTGTATTTTTATGCTAGGACATCCCTTCTCTTCCTTGGATGAAATTAGGAAGAGCATGAGTGGAGGAATTTCTCACAAAAGCTATCTAGTAGAGAATCAGAAAAAAAGAAATGGAAGGGTGGGTTGAGAGAATGGGGGTGGAGAGAGAGAGAACAAAGTGACAGATGGATGGATAGGTAGGTAGGTAGATAGATGAAAGGGAGTGTAATTGTATATATATTCTCTCTGTATTCCTACTTCCATTTTGTTTTCTGAAGATACTGACTATGGAATTTTATCTTTGAATACTCAATATGTAGTCACTAATATAAGCACAAGGAACATTTAACAAATAAGTAAGAAATTGTTACCAAAAAATGAACTACCCATTTTCTGCTGAGCCATTAGGGGAAATCTCCTCTTCCTGTCTTATCCGAACTATTTCAGTAATTACTCTAGCCATTTTCCTTGCTTTCATTTTCAATCTATATTATTTTTACCATATATCAGTGAGAATGGTTCTTTTAAAGCAAACAAAAAAAAGTAAAATAAAATTATACCTTGGCCCTGCTTTCAACCTTTATAAAAATTGAGATTCAGTTTCAGGGCACTGAAAGCATTCTATTGTAAAAAGAAAGAAATCAAACAAGGTAAAGTATATACTAAAAAATACAGGGATCTGCTTCAAGGAAGATGGATTAGACACACTTTTCCCTGTTATTTCCACTAAGTACAACTAAAACCATTAGAATTGTACATAAAACAATAATAGGATATTGAAAAAAGGAGAGAAGACTGTAGATAGTGATGTGACCTCAGTACCCAAGGAAGGACAACACAGTGAGTTCCCTGCATTTATTTTTACCTTATATATTCTAGACATGGAGATAAATAAACCAGCAACTCATAAACATCAAGTATTGACAAGAAAAGCCAAGAAAGTTTTGCTTTTTCTAGCCAAAAATCGGGGAAGGGACAGCTTATGAAGACATGACTAGGGAGCCTAGAATTCCGAATTCTCCAGAGTATCATGAGGCAGTGTAAACCCCACCACACACACATACACACACACACACACACACACACACACACACACACATGTTATCTGAGAAGGTCAAGAAAGAAGCTGGACTTTATTCCCACTCAGTAGTAACAGGGCACTTTTTCACCATGATTGATGGGCAGTGTCAGAAGATTAGTGGGGTATGAGGACTTTAACCATGGTCAGTAGTAACAATGTCACTGTCCACATGTGTTAGTGGATTCCACATTGTGAACTATAATGACATTCTGCCCCTCTCAGCTAGGTGGTATAAGCAAAAACCTAATAGGGAGATGGAACTCCAACCTTTACCCGGCATCAAAAAAAGCCCTGCTCCTTTGGTCAAGGGACACTGGCAGGAGAGAATTCTACCATTGAACCACCCATGCTGGTCAAGGGACACTGAATGGGGCATATGAATGGCAAACTCTGCTTGGCAATAATGAGGCAATGCCTTTTAACTGTTGGAGTAGTAGTAAAGAAAGCCAGGTAAAACAGAAAGTTTAAAATGGTCCAGAGTGTCTCGTAACTTAATGCCTCCAATGTCAAGGTCTCAGTTGAAAATCTTTTGTCATATTAAGAATGAGAAAAATCTCATCTTTAATTAAGAAGACAATAAAGAGATATCAACACTAAGATCACAGAGACGATTGAATTATCTGACATTGATTTTAAAGTAGCCATCATAAAAATGCTCCCACAAGCAATAATAAACATATTTGAATAAATGAAAATATTAAAAGGTTTCAGTGAAGAAATAGTATAGAGTTGAGCCAAATGAACATTTTACAACTGAAAAATATAGTAACCAAAATTCAAATAAAAGAAAAACAATGCACCAAAATTGATAGATTCAACAATATGATGAAGACAATGGAAAGAATTAGTGAACTTGAAGTTAAGACAATAGAAAATATTACTGAGCAAAAGATAGGAAATAACTGGAAAGAGAACAAAACAATACAATGAACAGATTGTCAAAGATCTGGGGGATTATAACAAAAGATTTAGCTTTCTGTCATTGGAGTCCCAGATGGAGAAGAAAAGAAGGGTAGTCTTTAAAAAAATAGATTTCAGTAAATTATAACTGAAAACTTCCCAAATTTGACAGAGGACAAACTTACAAATTCAGTGAGATTAATAATATTACAAGAGGATAAATCCAAAGAAATCCACATCAAGACACACTTTAGGCAAATGTCTGAAAACTAGACAATCAACACAAAAATACAATATATGTCTACATAGTTTTGTTTTTACTTTAGTTTTTGGGGTTTTTTTGTTTTTGTTTTTAACACAACATAAAAAGTATCATTTATTATTCAGAAAGCTGATAGTTCCCAATAAAAATTCTCTATTTTTTAGGCTGTCCTTTAAATTCTCCCAACATGACCCTAACCTTGTTTTCTAACTTTCAGTCACATACTTATTATACTGCTATTGGTTTTGCATTCTATCTTAAGCACACCCATCACTTAACATTTGACCCCACACAAAGTCTCTAAGTCATCATTACCTCTCACAGTTACCTATTTTACCTAAATCTTGCATATCCATAACTTCTTCAGTGACATCTCTTTTCCAAATTCTGTTGTTGGTTATTGGCAATAGCATTCTCTTGGTTCTCAGCCTTTCTTTCTTTCTTTTTTCTTTCTCTTTCTCTGCTTGCATTGCCAGCTGCCTTATTTCAGGCTGTTGAGATTTTTGCCTTTCCATACAATTTCAAATTAAATGCTAAATATATAGCATTAGGTGATCTGTCCTATAGATACTTATAAGTACTTTTCCCTTTCCCTATAGGCATCACCATACACTATCTAATTTTAGTTTTTATTTATAGTTTCCATTTACAGCTTCTAAGCTTCTTCACAATCAAAACTGAGATACTTTTCTAGCTACACATCATAGGACCCAGCACAGTTCCTTGCAGTACCTAAATATTCCAATAAATGCTTATCAGATTTGTTAAAGACTTGATAATATACTACCCACTGCCAAGGCCAATATGCTTTTTCAAAATCATTTCACCATTTAATTTCTCATTGTGTGTGGTGACTAGTCTCTATGATTAATCTTCAACTTTATGAATATGGAAACCCTTTGTTAGATTTCATTTTCCTCATGGCATATAGCAAGATGATATGCTATTAATTAGCAAATGTGGGCAAAAGTCTGTTCTAGGTATGAGGGATTTATTTCTATGAAAATAACTGTTTTTCAGTAGTTAGAATGTATTGGAAGGATAGTTTGATGATTTTACATGTTCTGACAGAGCACTCTTCGTTATATGTACTTTAAGAAACTAATTCCCTCTAGTCATGATTTTATCCAAATCTATTCACATATTCCATTTGAGATATCAGTATACTCATGCATTGTGAGTAGTACAGGTTCATAAGTATTTTAAATTAAGTACCTTATTCCATTACTTTTGTACACCCACTCAGTATATATTTCTTCTTCCTTGTTTTTCTACATATATAGATTTAAGGCAGCTGAACTAACATTTAGCAGATATCTACAGTATTTGCCCTTTTTTAAAAATTCCTGCCTTTTCAGTCTTCTCACCCATTTCTTCTATTGCCACTTCCTGCTTTTGCCAAGTTTATGAGAAACAGCTGAAGAAGTCTGGAGAATGCATACATTACAAATATGAAAAGTCACAAACCAATAATCATAGTGCTTGCCTCAAGAATCATAAATAAATAAATAAATAGATAGATAGCCAACAACGTTCACAAAATAAACCCAAACCAACCCTGAATATCTCAAGGCAAGCAGAAGGAGAAAAGTTAATAAAATTAAAAATTAAAAACAGAAAAAGAAAAAAAAATACAACACAACAAAAAAGCCAGGTCCTTTGAGAACATCAATAGAATTGACAAGTCTTTAGAAAAATTGATAAAGAAAAAATACATAAATTAGTCATTTCAGACATGAAATATATATATATATGTGTGTGTGTGTGTGTATATATATATATATATAACTCAGCCATCAGAAAGGATGAACACCTACCATTTGCCTCAAGATGGATGGAACTGGAGGAGATTATGCTGCGTGAAATGTCAAGCAGAGAAAGACAATAATCATATGGTTTCATTTATTTGTGGAACATAAGGAATAGCATGGAGGACATTAGGAGAAGGAAGGGAAAAATGAAGGGGGGAGGATCAGAGGAGGAGATGAATCATGAGAGACTATGGATTCTGGGAAACAGAAGGTTTTAAAAGAGAGGAGGTGGAGGGATGGGTTAGCCCAGGGACGGGTATTAAGGGGGACACATATTGTATGGAGCATTCAGTGTTATAAGCAAACAATGAATCTTGGAACACTATCTCAATTCTAATGATGTACCGTATGGTGACTAACATAACATATTAACAAAAATTAAAGAATTGTTACTATGTACCTATCAGAATATGTGTCTATCTATCTATCTATCTACCTATATTTCTCCCCCCTGCCCTGCCATGATGAGAATGTCAAACAGGACAGCCACTCTGGGTAGTAGTTCGCCAGTTTCTTTTTTTTTCCCCATTTAAAAAAATATTTATTTGTTTCTTTGCTTATTTATTTGTTTGTTTGTGTATTTTAGAGAGAGCACAAATGGAAAGGGGCAGAGGGAGGAGAGAGAAAATATTAAGCAGACCGCACACTGAGAACAGAAGCAATTTGGGGCTCGATATCACAACCCTGAGATCATAACCTGAGCCAAAATTAAGAGCTGAACAACTTAATCAACTGAGCCACCCAGGTGCCTCTAGTTTGGCAGTTTCTTTAAAAACAAACAAACAAACTTGCAATGATATTATGACTCAATAATTTCACTCTTGGACATTTATCCTGGTTAAATGAAAACTTACATTCACATAGTATATAAAAACTAAAAACCACACAGATGTTCTGCAACAAGAGAATGGTTACACAAACTGTGGTGTATCTATATCCAGAATACTACTCTGCAATGACAAAGAGTGGACTATTGGCAGGCACAACCTGAGTGAATCTCTAGGGAATTATGCTGAGTGAAAAAAGCCAATCTCAAAATGTTGGATGCGGTAGGATTCCATTTTAACATTCTTGCAATGATAAAATTAGAACAAGTGAGAGATTAGTTTTTTCAAGCAAGGAGTGGGAGCAAGATCAAAGGAGATAAGACTATAAGAGATCACAATAGAGAATCTCAATGGGGACAGAAATATTCCATACCTTGCTTGTATCATGTTGATATCCTTGTTTTGTTATTGTACTTAGAGATTTGCAAGAAGTTACTATTTAAGGAGACTGGGTAAAGGCACATGGGATCTCCCTATATTATTTCTTACAACTGAATGAATGCCTACCTCGGATTTAACTATAAATGTCAGTTTATCTCAGATCAAAACCTTTAACAGGAAAAAAGAATAATAAAATTAATAATAAAATGATTGTTCTCTATCTTCTTATGGACAAGTTGTGTTTGGATATAATGCCAGGATCATTACAGCTTATATACATCAGAGGTAAAGTCAAAGGACAATGCCAAGATGCTTAGGCTGGTAGAACAGTAAGAGGAGCCACTGGACTGAGCTACCCCAGCTACCACTGGACTGATTCTAACCAGTCCTGTCTCTGTCCTACATCTGAACTCTACTTACGATAAATATATTTTCTTTTGTTTTAAGAAAGAAAAAAGGAATATTATTGGAACATACGTAAAATGGCCAAAACTTAAAAGACTGACAATGCCAAGTGTGAGTGGTATATGAACTAGAATCCACATTCTCTCTGGTGAATATATGAAAAGTACAGCCAGTTTTGAAAATTATTTGGTGGTTTTTTTAAATATGCATTTAAATATACTACTCTGATGTGACCTAGAAATTATAATTTCTGTGAATTTACCCAAGAGAGATTAAAAACATATTCATAAGCTTTCCAGTTATGGAATAAATAAGACAGATAAAAGGTAGAGCACAGGGGATACAGTCAGTGATATGGTAATGGTGGTGCACGATGACAGATAGTAGCTACACCTGTGGTGTGTCGTTGCAAAATGAACACACCTTTTAGAATTTCTAAAATAAAAAAAAAAGAAAAAGAAAAGATAGAAGGAAGGAAAGAAAGAAAGAAAGGAAGAAAAGAAGGAGGGGGAGGAGGAAGAAGAAAGAAGAGGAAAAAGGAGAAGATGATGATGATTTTATTTTACCCCAAATTAGGACAGCTTCCCAGGAGACACAATCCTCACAAAGAAGAGAGTGCTTCAGGGAAGGAACATTTGGTGCAGGGTTATATATGTTTTTATACAAAGAGTTACAAAACATCATGATGAAGGATGTTCCAGAATGTTCCAGACTTAGGTTTTCAGTAGATGCAGGGCTCTATGACTTTAATCTTATGGGAACGAGAGAGTTTCTTTTTCTTGTGTTCAGAATGTTCCTTTTAGGTTATTTTATTGTTACATATTTTTAAAAATTATTTACATATTTATTTTAACAAAGCAGATATACAATGTATACTCAGGTCAGAAATACAGCCCCATGGTTTGAGGTTTTGCCCAGTCATTCTGACCTTGGTAAATGTTACAGTGTGACCTCCCTGGGCTCTTCTGAGCAGAGCCCATGAACACTGAAGGTTGAAAATTTCCTTTATCAGGTGAACATTGCATATAGACTTATCAATTCACTATGTTATACACCTGGAACTAATGCAATATGGTGTGTCAACTACACTTCAATAGTTATAATAATATATATATGTATACACATACACCAAGATTTGTATGTACATTTTCATAGCTGCTTTGTTCATAATAATCTCAAAACTTAGGCAACCTAAATATCCACTGATAGATGAATAAATACACAAAATGTGGCATTTATAAATATTTTTAAAATTTATTTATTTGACAGAGAGAGAGCACAAGTAGGCAGAGCTGCAGGCAGAGGGAGAGAGAGAAGCAGACTCCAGCTCAGCAGGTGGCCTGATATGGGGCTCATCCCAGGATCCTGGGATTATGACCTGAGCCGAAGGCAGCTGCTTAACCAACGGAGCCACCCAGGTGCCCCCAAAATGTGGCATTTATAAAACAGACCATTATTCTACAGTACATAGAAAACAAATTACCAATACACAGAGCACTATGGGTGGATCTTGACAACATTATGGTAGGTTTAAAAAGGCAATTACAGAAAAGTATATTCTGTGGGATTCCACTTACAACAATCCTAGAAAATACAAATTATCTATAATGACAGACAGTGGATATATGGTCCCCTGCCGGTTGAAGGTGTAGGGAGGACACAAGAAAACTTTTTTGGGTAATGAAAGTATTTTATATCTTCATGTTCACACTGACTTTACAAGTGTATAGAGATCTGTCAGAATTCATCAAATTTCACACCTTAAATGAATGTAGTATATTTTATTCCACTGCTTCAATGAAATTTATTTTTTTTTACAGATTTTATTTATTTGAGAGAGAGAGAGAGAGACAGAGACAGAGCATTTGCTCACTCAGGAGTTTGTGGGGGGGGGGTGGGTGGGAAGGCAGAGGGACAAGCAGACTCCCCTCCCTGCTAAGGAGGGCTCCATCCAAGGACCCCAGGATCATGACCATAGCCAATGTCAGACATTTCACTGATGGAGCCACCTAGGTGCCCCTCCATGAAACTTATTTTTAAGAGTCTTGGGAAGTTCTGGAAGGGATTATTCTAGACTGCCTCTTGCATATTGGCTCCCAAATCAAATCTGTTGAACTAGCTGGCCGAGAGAGTCATATCATTTGTCATCAGGGAAATACAAATTTCCTTAGATGTTATGGCTATACCGGTCACAATCAGAAGGTCATCTGTGGACGCATTTAGTACATTTATATACTACACAGTTCAGGGAAGAGAAGGCTGCCCTGTGTTTGACAGTTACTTCTCAACACCTACAAAGGTTGTGTGGTTCAATAGGACGCAGGCTGCAAGTATGGGATAGATAGCTAAAATATAAGATACCAGTAACATTTGAATTTAATATAAACAGTGAATAGTTTTTTAGGGTACATCTTTACCAAGTGCTGCTATGGAGGTATTTACCGTAAAAAAAAAACAATGTTATTTATCTGATTCAGGTATAGCTGAGTTTCCTATATGTTTATTTGCTCAATTTGCTAACCCTGCTCCCAGGCCAGGCTTGTACCATCTACCAGCAACAATATTATTATTTCCAAACATCAGATCTCATGCCTGTGCATCTAACTGGTAGAACCTTATTTGCGTGGACAGCCTTAGCTGCAGGGGAAGATAAGGGAGAGATAAAAATGATGATTTTCTGACTTTGCATTATAGCAGAGCATAATACAAGTGGATTGGGATGGGTGCTGAGGGGAATTAAGCAACTACTATACCCTACCCCCACCCCAGGAACTTCTCATTCCTTAGAATAAAACCAGAACCCCCCACCCCAGGCCTAAAGGCAGATGTGGTATGCAGACCCTCTCCCTCTCTGGATTCATTACAACCCTACTAGCAAACCCATTGTCCTTGGTTCTCTCTTTAAACTTAGAAAGCTTGTTCCTTACTTCAGTTATATGGGCCTAGTAGCCTCTCAGTGGGCAACCTTCATTATTTCCTAATATCCAGCACAGGAAACCATATTAACTTGAATAAGCTAATTAATTAATGCTTGTTGATTGAATGAATGAATCCATTTTCTATTCATATTCCTTAGAAATCATCTCTCACCAATGACTTAGCTATCCTAAGGTCACTCAACCCATTCATTATAAAATTTAATTTAAAAATTTTGGGTATTTGGGAGTATTTTTAAATAAGAAGCCAAGTTTTATTTAGTTTTATTTGTTAACTTTCAGATTTTTGAGAAGACTTTGGAGAATTTAATGATGACATTTTTCTGAAGATGCAAACGGTTTTGCAGAATTTCATGAGGGACGTCAGTCTCTGACTATCTTCTCCAGTTTTTATATTAAATACTTACTTATTTTAGCTTGTGTAAGATTTCCATAAAGAAAGGAGATGGGACTGGCTGAACTAGTTATAATTTTGCTTGAAGCATTATTGTGTTCTTCCAGTGTTTTGCCTTTTGATTGAAACTTTTGTAATTTCTTTTGGGTTAGAGTTTTTTATAATTGGGCTCACAGGATTAGGTGAAACACTAGTTGTAAATTAAATGCCTCTTAAAGTTTTAAATCTGAATGCCAAGTAAGGGCTTATTTATCTTCCTTTACACCTAGATTTGTCATATATCAACTCAATCTGGTTCAGTTATGTACTGAACTACCTATCTTCTATGCTAGATAGAGCATCTTCTACAATATTCTCTTTCCTTTGGACAGGAAATGACATCTTCATTCTGTAGAAACTCCTTTCTCAATATCCATAGTTAGGAGTGTTTTCAATGTCAATATTGCAAGAAGTTTGGGAGCTTTTAAAAAGGTATTCTCATTGAAAATAAAAGAACATTTTAAAATCATAGATTGGAAGGAAACTTGGTGTTAGTTCAGTCCCTTGAACAGAAAACAAACCATAATCTAGCATACGCAGTACCTTGTCCAAAGCCATGTGGCTGGGTAGTAGCAGGCTGGGGTAATACGCCTGCTGGACTTTCTACCACATCAGAATGATGCCAATTTATTGTATGTACATAAATGCACTTCCTTTTTATCAAGTTTTATTTTTTTAATATAGCTGTTATTTATGTCTTTACCTATATATTTATTGTTCTCTGTGGTTGTTACAAACTTAAATGCCCAGATCTGAAATTTATTAAGAACATTTTTCGTGCACTTATATGCATTTTTGCCTCCTGGTATGATCATGTTGTGAATAAGGGATGGGCTCCCCTATCCAAAATTCTGTTCAGATATTCAGATGGCCCACATTCACTAAGAAAAACATGAAGGTTTATTCATAGCACACAGAAGCTTGCTGAGGAGAACAGGACAAGCTCCCAGGAAGAGGCAAAGATGGCTTGAGAAGGCAGGGACGTGAGACTGACTGCCTTCGTTGTGCTTAGGCTAGAGGTGGTGGTGAGGGTCCCCACCTGCATGTGGGTCCAGGCTCTGTGGCTTGAACTCACCAACAGCTGCAGAGGTAGGAGACCTCTTGCTTGCTTATCTTCTCACCCAGATATGCAGCAGAAACGTGGAGTGGTAAGGCTGGAAAGTGCTCTCAGTGACACACTGAAAATAAACTCATGTCATTTACTATACCTCTAATTATATTCTTTATAATTATTATCACAGTACTAGTTTTTTAGTCTTTAAGATGACATGCCAATATTTAAATATTTCCTAGTTTCATAACACAATATCAAATTAAGAAGTAAGATAGTATGCTACAGAGGATGAAACTCAGGGATTGTTTAATATGTTAGTTGTCTTTTCAAAATGTTGTTATTGGCTATTTTTTTTAATGTGACACATGTTATTACAAATGCCATATATTTAAGGGCAACTTAATATAATTTTTAAACTTTTGAACCTATCCATTGTGAACTTTAGCTAATAGAGTTTATCTTGATTTCTAAATACTTCATTGCCAAGACAATATAATGATGGCATTAAATAATATTAAAAATGGCAATTTAAGTTGGTACATTTCCAAAGAATGGTACACTTGCTTTTAATTTCTAAAATATCTGGACCTACCTACTAATAAGAAAATTCACCAAATGAAATCCATTTGACAATTTTTTTTTCAAAATTATCTTTTTCCTTTGAAATATTGCTTCCTTAAAGGTTTTTAAAGCTGAGTACTATAAACCCACCAAACATAGAAGAATCTTCATACTATTGGATTTTCATTTGGTCTATAAAGGTATTTCTATGAAGAGGTATCTTTTTAGAAGGATATTCAGGATCTGGCTCTTGCATATTAATTATGATAACTCTCATCAAAGACATCTATACCATAACATTGTTTAATGTGTGAGATGCAAATAAATGACTTTCATCCTCACAGTAGCCCAAGGATTAGGTACTTTCATTACCACCACTTTGTACATGAGGGTATTAGCCACACTGAGGTGGTTGTTTTCCCAGCATTATGTGAAGAAGCTGGATTTTCATGCTAGGCCATCTACCTGCAGAGGCTATGTTCTTAGGGACCACGCAACACAAGTTCCCATGCCTTACTTACCCTCTCACCTGCTGCTGCAGTCCATCTTGCTCTTTCTTTAATACTTCTAGCAACTTGGTGTTGGAGCCTCTATTCTTGGGGCCTTGACTGCTCCTCTGCGAGTATGAGCATGGCTGGCTTACGCATATCATTTCAGAATTGTCAGATTCCCTAATCCCTTGACTACCCTCTTGAAAGGGCACACACTGGTGTGCACATCAGCCCCATCCCTGTCCTCTTTTCCCATACTGCTTGGGTTTTCCCCATAACACCTATCACTGCAACCCTCACCAGCACCAGAAACCCCTGAGCTGCTATTTAACATGACTCTCCCATTGCCCAGGGTCAGTCTCAGAGATGTCACATTAAGTCATTTAGGAAAGTGACTGGCCAGAGTGATTTTTTTAGAAGTCACTGGAAATTCCTTCACAGCCAGAGATGTGCCTCACATGTGTTATATTATCATACAACACAGTGCATTTATTTGGAAACTATCTATTTACCCAGTGAACTTATGGACTCTGGGTATACGAGATCACTCACATTTGTATCACCAGTGTCTGGACCCAAGCTGGTACATAATATCTGTTAAAGGAGTGAATAAATAAATATTTATTGACTAAATAAGCAAGACTGGTATGCAAAAAAATCAACCAGGCCACCATTAGCATAAGACTTCCTTTAAAAATGTCAGACTTGACAAAACTACAAAGGAACAATCTAGCTTGGTGAAATCCTTTGTGGGGTTTTAATAGGAAGAGACCATTAAAATCAGCTCATTTTGGAAAAGAAAAAAAAAAAACAAATAGCAAGGATTATTCTCAGAAGAAGGAAAAATTGATTGTGCAGATTTGTGGTCTTTGAGTGGTGAGTTTGGATTTCTTCAGAAGAGACAGGAGGAAGTGTTAGAAGCTAGGCATGTGCCAGAGGGTTTGGGCTTAGGGAAAGAGCTGAGATGATGTGGGTATGTGAAGGTCACCATGGAAAGTTCTCAGCCCTCCACTGTCTCTCACAGCCCCTCTTCTTGGTCATCGGGAAACTGAGTATCATGATGTGACCTCCACCTTCATTAGTTCAGTTCTCTAGATTTGCACCTCTTATGATTTTTAAAGAGACCACTCTTCTTGAGTTTCTTGCTTCTACACATCTTACAAGTGAGGCATTGAATGCCTTTGTTCTAGAATGTCTTTTCAAGGATGTTTGTGGAGCAGATAGCCAAGGAGGAGGGAGAGAGTTAGTATCTCCTATGGAGCAGAGAGCAAGCACGCTTACTGTCTGTTTACAAAAAGCTGGGATGTCCTAATCTCCAGTTTCTTCTTCTGTACTGGAACAGTTAACTGTGTAAGTATACATCTGATCCCATCTGCCTTCATCCCACAGGACTTGGGGCAAGAGGAAGCAACTCAAATATGCTAATAAGCACACTACTACTGCTGTTTTGAATCATAAATTGTCCTTTCTTCCTGACCTAGGAGTGCCTTCTGTGTTCTCAGCCATCATTCATGACACTGTAACAGGCTAATTTGTAAGCTGGCAAGAAGGGTGAAGTCTTATACCCATCAACATTCTGCAAAGTGTTGGCTGTAATCTTGGACTCCTTAGTGATGGTGACCATCATAGCTTCCCGTGGATTTTGACTTTGTAATTTATATTAAATTTTTTGTCAAATGAGTGACTGCACATACATACATTTAAAATCCTGTAGGGAACACCAAGGTTAAAGGAGATTCGAGTAAGGCAAGGGGAATTCCCAGAGTGTGGAGCACTCATGAGGTTTCCCTCTTTCAGAAGAGGAAGAAGATAGCAGTTTAAGGTGTTGCAATGAGAGGCAGAAATATGTGTGAGTGAAAGACAGATGCTTCATAGGAGGCCATATTGGAAGCATAACATGGTAGACATTTTCCATCAAAAGTAAAGTCTAATGGACACGAGAGACTTTGAGGTTAAATTGCCTGAGGATTAAGTTCACAGAGATCTCAACTAGCTCCGTGGTTGCCATGGTGTCTGCCACTGCTAGCAAACATAGAGGTTAGGTTCACTGTGGGATAAGTGAATGAGACCCACAAGCATTGAGTCTGTGATGTCAGCTGTGCTGCTGAGATAGAATCCTGAAAGCTTATCCCAATCTTTGGTGGGTGGTTGTTAGGGAGTCAAAGTATATATGGACCTGGGGGAGAGTTGAAAGGGACAGCTTTAAGCTTCAGAAGACAATGTTAGTGAATCCACAAAGGTCTCAGTATGGTAACTTTAGTCAAAGCATAATAATGTCACCCAGTTTGAAGAAGTTAGGAGTCCAAATCCTATGGGACAGATAAATCCTTAAGTGTCTTGTGGTCATTGACTGGGGAAAGTCATGAAAAATAGTCTCCAATCTTTGAGGAGAAAAAGACTTCTCATTTTATGTAGTATCATGGTCTGGAAAACATATATGGATCTGGTGATTGAAATTTACTTCAGAGATTGATTATCCCTTGGATGTTAATCCTTTTAGCAAATAGAGGGAATCAAGTCTGCAGATTCCTCAATCTGGAAGATCACTGTAGTAGAAACCCTAAGAGTTTGGCTTTTCTTTTTGTAATACAAGTACCTGCTGTCAGCTTTGCTCACTGAGGCATCCACTTCAGTGAGACATCCAATTCCTGGATGGCTATCTCAAATAAACACAAGTCCAGCCCTCAGACTGGATAAGGAGTTAGTCTTCCATGCCTCAGGTGCCCCCACCACTTTGATCTAGAGACATTGGTAAATTTCAGTAAGTGACCATTTGGACTCTTTCTTTTTTTCTCTTCTTGAGCTTTACATTTCCACTCTTATGTTTTAACTGAAGAACAGAAACTCATGTATCCTCTCAGCATCTGGCTGTGTGGCCACAAGGATATGTAATTTCCAAGGCTTGTATGTAACAAATTTTCCACCTCAAATTTTCTGCATGGCTATTGCTGAGGAGGTCTTGCAATCACAGTAGGAACCACAAGAGCTGGTCTAGTAACAACATTGATTATGGATAACCTGAGACCAGCACAAAATAATCATCTACATATTGGGTAAGAATGGAGTCCTGAACAACTGAATGTTTCTAAGGTTATGGTTAAATAATTTCAAGAAGTAAGAGGGTATTTCTGTGAAAACCTAGGGCATAATTATCTAATTGATTTTCTCAACCAAATACAAGTAGATACTATAGTGTATATTTGAGAGAATGTAGAGCAGATGGATCTGCCAGTATCCGGTGAGCCGCTCTCTATGGGACTGAAGATAGGATAGTATCAGGTGGGGGATTGCAGGGACACAAGGAAGAGTGGTTTTTCCAATAGGTCTTACATCTTGCACAAAATGGTAGTAGTGAGAATTTGTCTTTTTGATGGGTAGAACAGGGTATTTCAGTCAATAGGGGATAATGAATCCATTTTGAAAATGTGTGGATATGGTGGCCATAGCCCTTTAAGAGACTCATTTTTCTTCAGTTTTGGGATAGTTATAGTAAGGACATGTCTTGCTCAAATGGTTCAGACTCCAATATATCTCTAAAATCTGAAATACATTTGGCACAGAGTCACTGAGGGAGGAAATTCAAGATATAAAATGTTGAGAGGGGAAGCATCAGGTAGGGTTAATTAATCTGTGCCATGATCAAATTTTAAGCCAGTAATTCCCTTCTGGGAGTTCCAGAAACAGGGCATTCTGGCTACATTTAATGGTGGCATCCCATTTCCAAGGTAGATCTTGTCTCACTTAATTTACTAGAATAGAATAAGTCAGCAGAAGAGCATGTGAATAAGAGAGAATGTCAACCAGTGACAAAAACACAGAAAATGGCTGACAAAGGCATAGTCCGAGCAGTATTTGAAATGCCACCACTTAGTTCATTTTGATACCAAGAGGAAGAAGGCATGGTGGAGAGATGTTAAGTTTTATAGTGGAGAATGTGGTCCCAGTATCAGCTAGAAATGGAAACTTTTTTGCAATTGCATGAATATTTCTCCCCAACCTTTTTGTTTGTTTGTTTTATTTTGATTTTTTGAGAGCCAGAAACAGAGAGAGAGAGAGAGAGAGATTGCGGGGTGGGGGGAGGCAGAGAGAGTGAGAGAATCTCAAGCACATTCCATGCCTAGTATAGAGCCTGACATAGGGCTTGATCTCAGGACCCTAAGATCATGACCTGAACCAGCACCAAGGGTCGGACGCCTAACCAACTGAGCCAATCAGGTGCCCCTGAATACTTCTCCCTTTTATGTTTAAGGCAATTGTAGGAGAACTACACTGGACAAGTTTATTCATAGGAATGTTATTTTCCATAGATTTTGTCTTTTGTGTTTTAGATTTTATCTTTTCTAACCAAAACAGGACAATTACTCTTCTAATGTTCTTTTCATTTCCAGTATCAGCAGGTATCTTTGTTTAGGCATATTGCTATTCTTTGTCTTAAACTTATCTATTTGTTTAATCTAAAGAGCTATTGATTTCATCACATTCATATTTTTCTCATTTCTTTTTTTTTTTTAGAGACTTTATTTATTTATTTGACAGACAGAGATCGCAAGTAGGCAGAGAAGCAGACAGAGAGAGAGGAGGAAGCAGGCTCCCCACTGAGCAGAGATCCCAATGTGGGGCTCCATCCCAGAACCCTGGGATCACAACCCGAGCCGAAGACAGAGGCTTAACCCACTGAGCCACCCAGGCATCCCTTTTCTCTTATTTCTGAGTCAAAGTATCATCTACTTCCTCAGCAAGGTCTTATAATTCAGAGTAATCAGTTGGCTATCTGACATTATATTTTGTAACTAAGTCTGTCACTCCACATTTAAGGCCATTGATTCTGCACCTGTCAGGGATCAAGAAAAGTCTTCAGGGTAGCTGCTAAGGAAAATTGTCCTACTTTTACACTCTTTCCTTATTCAAATCTAATCTTGGCCAAAGTTTGTAGCTAGTAAGACCATCAGCTACTTATCAACTCTGCCTACTTTACAGACATTAGGAAGGGATTTTGTCCAGTAAGAAGGATGTTCTTAGGAAAGAGTGGAAGGACAAACAGGAAGAGGGTCTTGTGAAGGTGCAAGAGGAGAAGGGGCAGCCTGGGAGAAAAGAGGGTGTCAAGATATGGGAGATCAGAATGGAAGTCAATCCAGAGCTGGGTCAGAAAAGGGAGACATTAGGATTTTCTATATTGAGGCAAAGATGACTACGTTTAGAATTTATGGTCTTCATTAGGGCATGTCAGCCTTCACTTAAAAGTTGGGGTCAATGGAGAAACACTGCAACTTAACAAAGACAGAGCCCCCAAGCATATCGTATGAATTGAGTCTTGGCTCATGCTGCTGGGTAAAGAGCCCCTTCTAGCCAAGATACTTATCTAAGTTAAGAGAAACAGGAAATGCATGCTGGGATTTGAAAATTGCCTATCAATCTAAGCCTTGTAACAAGCTGTAGAAACAGAGATTGTAGCAGCTATGGTTCATTAACTATGGTGACTCTAATCTTCCATCCCCTCTGTTATTCTATTAAAAAAGGATGATGTTTTAGTTTTCATGGGTGAGAATGAGAGATGATTAAATTGATACTATGACGACATGGTAACTGGTAGATTTTGTTCATCTCTTTTGTGGGGAACACAGAGTTTTCATCCAGAAAAAAGAGCAGTGGTCAACACTGGACAGCTTCTCTGTGTTCCTTCAGTAGACTTCACATCCTACTCTAAATGGGAAGAAGACTGAAGGTGATGGGAGGAAGGGGGTACATCTGTCCAGGTATTTTGAATTGGGCACTTCCCTGGGGGAAGGCTGGTGTGTGTCCCTCCAGCTTTCTCTCTGTGTCTTCCTCCTTATATGTCTATATTTCTCCTGTTCTGGGATTCCAGTAACTATTACCTTTCATAACTTTAGGTGCAGTAATGATGCTTGGGGTACTACATTAGTTCTTGTAGGTTCCTACACTGCCTAATACATATTTTTTAAAAATCACCCCATTAAAGTACTTGTTAGAGTCTATTAATCTTGTTTTGGCATCTGTTTCCTACTGAGAAATTGGTTGATACTATGAATAGTCTCTACCTCTGCCTAAAGTTAGAGCCATCTGTCTCACTTCTAGAGTCTGAAATCACTCAAACCAATAATTCCTTTTGTATGTAAAGCATTTTTTTTCTTTTTAACAGATTTTATTTATTTATTTGACAGACAGATATCACAAGTAGGCAGAGAGGCAGGCAGAGAGAGAGGAAGGGAAGCAGGCTTCCCACCAAGCAGAGAGAGAGCCCTATGTGGGGCTCAATCCCCAGACCCTGGAATCATGACCTGAGCTGAAGGCAGAGGCCATAACCCACTGAGCCACCCAGGTGCCCCATATGTAAAGCATTTTAAATAAGCTTTTTAGGGGCACCTCAGTGGCTCAGTCGATTAAGCTCTGTCTTTGGCTCAGATCCTGAGCTTGGGGTCCTGGTATTGAGCCCCACTTTGGGCTAACTGCTCAGTAGGGAGTCTGCTTCTCCCTCTCCCTCTGCTCTTCCCCTCGACTCATGTTCTTTCTCATCATCATCTCTCTCTCTCTCTCTCTCAAGTAAATAAATCTTCAATAAATAAACAAGTAAATAAATAAATAGGCTTTTATATCACATGCAACCTTGGAGTCCTAATTGAAGGAACTTTTAATGAGGAAATTGGAATTGTTTTTGGAATTCAGTTGTGCTCTATTATCTTTGACATGCCATTCAATTTCTGTAAACCTCTCAGTTTCTTCATCTGCAAATTGATGAAATTGAAGTATATCCTATCCAAGGGTGTGCAGAATTGTTTTAGAGCAAATAAAATGTATTGAAATTTCTTTTAATTCTTTAGCCTCTTACTTCAAATACTATTTGAGGTTCAGCCACTTAATTGTTGTATTTAATACATTTTCACACTAAATATTAGGAGAGGCTCCTGACAAAAGAGAGGACAATGTTCTGTTGGAAATAACTTCGGTCTCTTGACAGTTCAGGCAACATAGGGAAAGGATCACAGATGAAAGAGAAAATGAGTGTCAAGAGTCCTTATTAGGTCACAATGTTATCAAGTGCCATAAATTTAGTTTTATTGTATTAAATAAGAACAACTTTAGGGCGCCTGGGTGGCTCAGTGGGTTAAGACTCTGCCTTCGGCTCAGGTCATGATCCCAGGGTCCTGGAATCAAGCCCTGCATCGGGCTCTCTGCTCAGTGGGGAGCCTGCTTCCCCCTCTCTCTCTCTGCCTGTCTTTCTGCCTATTTGTGATCTCTCTGTCAAATAAATAAATAAAATATTTAATAATAAATAAATGAGAACAACTATGCAGAAGTTGTGTGTATTTTTCTATAATTCAAAATCATGAATCACTTTACTTTGTAGATCTTTATAGATCATTAAAACTCTGTCTTCAAATAACCTGTGAGTTGCTGACATATCTACTTTACCTTAATAATAAGCTCTAGAACATCAAGTAATCTGACCAGCTGAGATACTGTCATCCTGGACCTGTATTAAAACTGTTCTAGGGATGCTTGGGTGACTCAGTTGGCTAAACATCTGCTTTTGACTTGGGTCATGACCTTAGGGTCCTAGGATCAAGCCCCCCATCGGGCTCCTTGCTCAGCAGAAAGCCTGCTTCTCCCTCTGCCTGCCACTCCTGCTGCCTCTGCTCTCCCCCTCTCTCCCTCTCTCTCTCTGTCTCTGGCAAATAATTAACAAATGAAATCTTAAAAAAAAAATTGTTCTATTGGAAAAAAGGCAGAATATGAAGTAGCCATTTCCAAGAATATTACATTTTTCAGAAAATGTCTGTTTGGTATGTACATATCATTTGCATATTTGGATTTGTCTTCAGTAATGGTAGCCAGTGACAGTCCCTAGTTAGGATTTGCATCAGCATCATCAGGGATTAAAGAAAAGTCCACCATGACTCCATTCTTTAGAAAGTGTGCCTGTCATCTCTTTCTCTTCCTTTAGACCAATGTCTGTGGCCGCATGTTCTGTGGTTCCCACCTGGCTTCAGGATCCATGTCTCCTTCCTCTTGCCCCAGAACTGTTGATACATTTGATGTTGATGAGTTTGAGAAAAACTCACATTTGGGAGGCTTTACCAAGTATATACCTAGAGGTTCAGGAGTGTTATTGATATGTTGACCAATGGAGATCAGAAGCTCTTCCTCCTGTAATGCCCCCAGAAAGAAGGTTCAGAGACATTTCATGTGGTTCTCTGTGTATTTCTGGGGAACTGAGCCAACAGTCATTCCTGTTGATGTCCAGCTCAGTCATGCCTCTTTGATCACCTTCCCTTCCTTGCTGCTTATTCTCTGAGCCTCCTACTCCCCGAAATAAAATATTAGTCATTCAGCTGTATCCTCAGGGTTTAGGGCAGGGGATTTTGAATTTGTCCATAGATGTGTCTCTTCTTTTCATTACATTGTAATGATATAAAATAGGGTCAAACACATATATTTACAATAGAAGTTCAGTTGCCAGGGAAGCATTTTTCATAAGAATAATTTTGATACTTAATTGAAGCTATTTTCTTCACTGTGTGGTATTTTTTACAGGTATTAGATTGTAAATTTCAAATCCAGAACAAAGGAAAGTCCCTAAAAGGAAAAATAAAAATGAAATGTTAAGAAGAATGCATATGTGTTAATTTCTAATATTATTTTAGTGGGACTTCATCATTTAAAATCTTTATTTTAAAAATTATTATAAATATAGCACATGTTTATGGATAACTCGAAAATATGAAATATAGGAAATAGAGGAAAATTATTTCTAACTTTGACAAGAAAATGTGGTCTTATTTTCATATTTAAAAATATAGGGGTTATATTTAAAAATTTAGGGGTGCCTGGGTGGCTCAGGGGGTTAAAGCCTTTGCCTTTGGCTCAGATCATGATCCCAGGGTCCTGGGATCGAGCCCCGAATTGGGCTCCCTGCTCAGCAGGGAGCCTGCTTCTCACCCCTCTCTCTGCCTACTTGTGATCTCTGTCTGTCAAATAAATAAATTTTAAAAATCTTTAAAAAAAATAAAAAAATAAAAGCTTTACAAAAATAGAACTATATATGTTTGTGTAGAAAGATACCCTGCCTTTTTCCACACTCGATGTCAATTTTCTCCCTTTGTAGAATAGTCTAGAAAAATATCATTTTAATGGCAACAAACACTTGATTATATGACTTCATTAATATTTGTTTCATTATTTTCCTCTTGATGAAAATTTATTCATCTTTATATGCTTTCTGGATATTTTCTTTTTTTTTTTTAATTTTATTCATTTGACACAGAGACAGAGATAGAGATCACAAATAGGCAGAGAGGCAGGCAGAAGGGGAGGGGGAAGCAGTCTTTCCACCGAGCAGAAAGCCCGATACTGGGCTTGATCCCAGGACCCTGAGATCATGACCCGAGCCGAAGGCAGAGGCCCAAGCCACCCAGGCACCCTTGGATATTTTCTTATAATTATGTGGATATTTTCATATGATAATTACTCTGCCAATGTCTGAACATCTTTATTTGTGTATATACATGCATTTCTCACCTATTCTCCTCCAAATACTATTACTATTTGCCTGCCTTGAGATTTGTTCCACCACCAATACCCTCTTGGTTATCTTTTCCCAAACTCCTGCAATTCCACTTATTCATGGAGAAGTTTAGCACAACACTCTCCCTTCATTTTCAACATTTTTTCCTGTCATTGATTTTTGTTTGTTTGTTTCAACATTCCCCTAGATGATACGTCCATAAACCAATCCTATTCATTCAAATAGAATTTATTCTCATCCCTGTCTCACCTGCTCAGTCCTATTTCATGCCCTTCAACTCTCAATTCTATGCTTATTTTAGTATCGAAACCCAGCATGTTTGAAACCTCAGAATAATTTACCCAGTTATTCATTTAGTCTCAATAATCCCCATCATGTCTGCATGTCTCTCCTTACACAATTTCAGATTTCTATTCCATAATCAAAACCTCTGCTTTGGAAACATCTGAACTTGTTCACACACATTTCTCTATAGCATACTTCTGGAAAAATCTTTTACCTAGTTATAGCCAAATATCTCTGTGTTGCTTCTGAGCACATTTGGAGAGAAAAATCTCTACCACACCAGCCAATTTCCACTTAAATTTAAGGTCACACACACACACACACAAAAGGGCAATCAATAAGGCCTAGCACTTTCATACATCTTTTTTTTAAAAGATTTTATTTATTTATTTGACAGAGAGATCACAAGTAGGCAGAAAGACAGGCAGAGAGAGAGAGGGGGAAGCAGGCTCCCCACTGAGCAGAGAGCCCCATGCAGGGCTTAATCCCAGGACCCTGAGATCATGAACTGAGCAGAAGGCAGAGGCTTAACCCACTGAGCCCCCCAGGCGTCCCTACTTTCATACATCTTTATAACATGCTTTACAGTCTTCAAAAATGACCATTTAATCTCTTACCGTTTCCCTTACTTTTTCACAACCCCTTCTCTCCCATTCTTTGGGCGGTAGTCTTACCTTATACTTCACTGAGAAAAATAAAGTCCTCAGGCTCCCTCATTTGCAATCATGAAAAGTAAAGACCAGGGGATATCTATACTTACACACAAATTGGTCACATGCGCCTGGTATTGTAAAGGGCGAGTGGTACGTTGTCTAGATATGAATTTCCCATGCCTTTGTTACACACATTTCCCATATCCTCCTCAATCCTGAGTTTCTCTTCCTTGCTTGATGAGTCATTCACATCTATGTTCATGCAAGCTCCAGTAAATCCTTTCTAACAAGGCAACTTGTGCTGAGTTCACAAAATACTGTTCCCTTTCCTGGTCTTCATGCATTCCTCCCACAGGCCCTCTCATTCTCCAGCTCTCTCCAGCTCTCCTTGGGGTCACTTCCATTAAGCTCTCCAGTGATGTCTGCATTGCCAGATAGAGCAATCACTTCTCTCTTCTCATTTTACTTGATCTTACATTTGACACTCATATTCCCTCTCTCTCTCAAAACAGACTCTTCTCTTGGTATCTGTGTTTCTAGACCCTTTCAATTCCTGTACAAGTCACTGTTTACGCTTTCAGTCACCATTCCAGGCTCTCCTCCTGCATTCATTCTCCAAAAGCTGGAATGCTCCAGGTCTCAGTTTTTGGTCTCCTGTTTACTCTATTTGTCTAATATCTTTAGATCACTTTATCTAGCCCCAGATTATTAAATTTATATCTAGTCTTCTCATCTCCTTGGGATTCTAGAATCTTGTATCCAACTTGCTGTCTTCACATAGTCATATGACAGGTGTCTTTGTTTCTCAAATAAAGCAATTCTTCATTCTCTCTTCTCCACTCCTGGTCTCCTTTTTCTCCTTTCTTCCTCTTCCTCATACCACTGAAATGACTCCTCATAAATCTACTCCCTTTGAGAAGTACTGTTAAGGGGGTGACTTTAAACCATGTCTTTCATTGAAATCACTTTAAAAGCTTTTTAAAAAATATGGATTGCTGAGACCCGTAACCACAATATTAGTCTGGGTCTGTCTAGCCTGGGCATTGGGATGGAATGCACCCTTCCCCCAGGTGATTTTAATTTACAGTCAAGATTGAGAATCACTATAAGGGAAATTGAACCCCTGTCCCCTTTGAAGTAAGGACTTAACGACCGATGCACCAGAATGCTGAATCCCAGTATCCAAGCCTCAGAGATCATCTTTCTCATCTTCCATTTGCCTCATAGAATGTAAGGGGGGACAGAGGAGACGGTGGACTGAAGCGGCATCATCTTTCTAAAGAACCCAGATCTTCCATTTAACCTCTTTCCACTTGGAAGCCCTTCCCAGAGTGAGTCCTGTAGCTAATTGCAGTCGATTTCTCAGGGCTGTGGTCTTAGTTTAGACAACACTGATCCCTCTGACAGCGTGCCCAGTGGCTGGCTTGTCTCAGAAGATGGAGCCTAAGGGTTAGTGCCGCCTTTTCTTGGTTGTAATCTTCCTGGACTCTTCTATCACCCTCTCTTTTGGGGGAAGCCACTTGAACACCAGAATCTGTTGTTACAGCCTTCTCTTAGAAGAATGGCATTGAGGAACCCTCCATTTGCACAACGAAGAAAATCTCTCAAGGCCTTTCTTCAGCCTTAGGAAGCACTGGAGAAATCTACAAGGTGATTCTGGGTTCCTTTTTAGGCCTAGATTAAGCTGAACACTTTTTCTACCAGATGAGACAAAAGATAAAAAATGACCTCTGCAGGGGTGCCCGTTGACGACACCTGCTCTGGTGTTTTATGACTTCTCCGTCCCTTATACCCGCTCTGTTTTCGTTCGTTTTTCTCTATTTGCTAAGTTCTGTTTCCTAACAGACCTTTGAAAATTGGCTCCTTTATCTCCCTAGAAGCCCTTTCTGATGTCAGGTACCGATGTATGTTCCAGATTGATTCTTGACTCTGACTAGTGGAAAAGACTGTTTTGTTTCCCTCAGGACATCAGGGTTCAAATGAGGACACTGTCAAAATGCAATTGGACAGACCATTCACACCTCCTAGGAAATGAGAGCACTTTGCTTTATTTTTCTTCCTTTCTTTATTTCTTTTCTTTCTTTCTTTTTTTTTTTTTTCCTGAGCCTGGAAAATGATACCTCCAGGGCACAGTAATTGGTCTGTGACTGCAAGGACCCTTGTTTTCATTCAGCCTTCAGGGCATAACATTGGGCATTTCTGTTGACAAATAGAGGATAACAGCTCTTTGCCTGTTTGAAAGATACTTCCAATACTATAGAAGGTTTGGGGGACTCTCTGTGGGTTCTGTTGAATAGAACAGAAGGCTGGTTTCTCTCCAGATTAACCACAATGACAATAATGGTTTATATTCAATAAAGGGGAGTCTGCATTTCCTTCTTCTTTGTTCTGGTGACTGCAAGGAAGGGCAGTCACTATACATGATACTCGAGCAGTAGAATCAATACAGTGAGCATTTGGCCGTGTCTTTTCACCTGTCATCATTATCACTTTGCCTTTTACCTTGTCTTGACGCATTCATCTCCATCTTCCCTGCGCTCCTGACTCAGAATGTTTGCAGTGTGCCCATAGATTAGTAGAAGCCTAAGGACAAACTGAGGGATCAGAAGATAATGGAAGTTTTGCTTCTGTATTAGACTGAACCCTATGAAGTTCCCAGTGTTTGAATATTTGACATTAAGATATGACTTCTAAATTGAGTTGAACTGAATAAGCATATAAACAGGTAAATAGCATGCCCTACTTATTGTGAAGAATCATAATAGACTTTAGCTACTGGATCTAGGAACACTAGAGGTTCTGTTTTTGTAAAATGTGATGAAGATACGTAAGCATATTTTACTTCCCCGTCCTGTTCGGGCTCACTTCTACACCCAACATGCCTGCTCTGCATCGCCTTCGGTTAAAGTTACTCATCCTGACCTATGAAACCTGTGACTGCAACATCCTGGAATTATGTTTAAACAGGGCAGAAGCTAGAGAGCTCTGAGTCAGAGGGACGCTGTTGCCTGGAGGACTCTCTGAGAGCCCCCACATGTCTGGGGTGCTACTTGGGTGCTTGGGTGTGGGGACTGGTGAACATGGCCTTGCTAGGCATCCAGGTGCTCGCTTCTGCCCACGGGAGGAGAGGGTAGAACAGAGGTACTGTTGGCCTCTGCCAGGGTGATGCCCACTTTCCTTTTAGACTCTACCAGCTTGGGATTTGGGGGCTTGGGTGTTGCCCCCTTCCATGTCTTTGGGTTATTATCTTGCATCACAGAGAAGAATCTCCACGTTTTCAGCATAGCACTCACCTGTGATGTGTAGGCCCATAAAAATAAATGTGTGCTGCACATAAGAGGAGCTCAGGAGACGTGATGACTTGATGTAATAAGGTAATGTCCTGATGTGAGCCGGGAGCAGGAAGGAGGTGTTCCGGAAGAACAGGAAATATGAATCAGGCACAGACTTCAGTTCATAATGGTGCACAATAGTGGTGCATTCACTGTGACAAATGCACGGGACTAATGTGTGGTCTCACTACTGGATACACAGAGGGTGTGGAAATAACTCAACCCCTGTACCGGTAGTCTTTGCATTGTTCTAGAAACCTCAACATGTCTAAAAATAAAAAAGTTAATAGAAATAAACATGCATTGCTGAGTCTTAAATTACTGTTTGCAGACCTTATTAAAATACAGGACCTAAACGTGATGTGAAACCCAGGGAACAGTGAAACCACAATTTGAGAAAGAAGTTTCAGATAATATTCCTGGACTCCAAATTGAGTCAGGTATGAAACAGCAAAGGATAACTGAAGTGAAGATTTCATATAGGATGAAATATCAATTAATCATTAGCCTGAGTTTCCCCTTCAGATCAGCTTGTTTGTGCTAAAGTTAGCTTCCTTTGTGCTAAATTGAGAAGAATTTATTTTGCTTCTTTGTGTTAATTTTTTAAAAAAAGCCCGTCTTTATTTAAAAGTTATATGGTTAAAGTATACTTTCTTCATTAGATTAACATAAAATATCTAATTCTTATTTTTGTGTTAAGAAGACTTTCAGATTTCTTTTATAAGCTATTAGTCCACCATGCTCCTTGCCCAAGTCTTCAGACGCATACTTGAAGATAAAATTGCCAAGGAAGACAAAAAATTGCCCATGTGTATGACTGTTTTCTTACTCCAGTAGAACAAGTGAAATTTCAAATGTTGCTTCTTAGAAACAAGAGATTTTTATTTCATGAAACCATTTTAGTAATGGAAGGACTATGTTTGACATTAGTTTTATTACCGCACTTAAGATTTAAAAAAAAGTTGAGCCCATTTAAATTTACGGTCTAATTGCCATAAGAAAAGGAAACTATATTTTGTGAGATCAAGACAGTATGGAGTGGGTTGCATTAATTAAATAAGAAGCCAGTGCCTGCTGGCTCACAATTAGATGAGAGGAATTTCAAACAATAACTTGTGTATTCCCTTCGTGCAGTTCATTTTCTTTTCTAATTCATTTTCGATTCATAGAGCTAATCAGGGCTTGCATTTTCTTCAAATGAATGGCATCAAATCCTTACTAAATTCCTTAGGTAAGGATTATAAATTGTTTAGGCTGGTTTTTGCTTTGAAGGGACAGAAACTCTTTTAAGTTATCTTATTTAATGGAGGGTGTCTTGATAGACACAAATATTCTAGACCTCACAGAAGACTAATTAACCTGACCACACAAAAAGTCTGGGACAATAGATTAATCTAATTGTCCTAGAATTAGAACTGTTTGCAAGCAAGCCCAAAGGCCTTAGAATCAAGTTAGGTGCGGATGTAGATGGAGAAACATGCATTAAAGCAACCAGCACGTCCTACCAGCACACGTGCTAATGCTGCTCGGCTCTTCTCTGTTGGTTCTTAATAATAAAAGTGGCCATTTATTCAATATTCACAATGTGCCAGACCCTGTTCTAGTATACACTGAGTATCTCATTAAAGCTTCACAAACCCCAAGGAAGTATTATTATTATATAATGTAGCATATTATGTTATATTATAATGCAATGTAAAATATAATATAATATAGTTATATAATGTAATAATATCCCAGTATTATTATTATGATTTTTATACTGTTAGAAATTGTAATTAACAGTTACCGAAGGAGGTAGAGCCGGGACAGGAAAAAGATAAAGTCCTTATCCTCTAGGCCCTCCTGGTTTCATAAAGAATTAAGTAATTTTTGGAAATACCTTATAATGTAATGTATACTCAGTCACTGAAGTTTTTATTTAAAATATTTAATAACAGTAATTTATACTTAAATATTCATGGTGAAACAGTGATCAATATTGTACAATTAATATATTAAATAAAGTACGTATACATATAGCTTAAAAGTATGAAAGAACTACATTAAGTGTTTATGGCACCAAAGACTTGATCACTGACTTCAAAGTGCTTATTTGTTTTTCCCTGCTTATTTGATTTTGGCAAAATTTCCATCCTTTACATTAAGTATATTAATTTGTAAAATTGGAAAAGAAAGCATCATAAATATCAAAAATAAATAAAACACCAATTGTTGCTATCGGTTTATTTATTTATTTATTTTTTACTTTTATGAATGCATATTTGGAAATAATATTTCCTCCAAATGTGTTTATTGCTGAATGGTTTAAAGATGGGAGTCACTTTAAGAATTTTACATTTTTTTGAACACTTAATTTAACCTGGAAAACTGAAGAACAGAGAAGATGTGTATTTACTAGACTGAGAAGTGTTTGAAGACTTTCTTCATCAACTTTATAACTCCACAATGTTTTGAATAGAGTAGAAATATTTTTTTAGTAGAAGGTGGGAGGAGTGATAAACTTTCTATTCATTCCAGTGAGATATTTTTGTGAATACTGATTTTCCTTTTTTCTGTTACTTCATGTAATGAAAAAATATCTTTAAAGTGAAAGGTTTATAATTATAATCACTTATGATGCTTTGGTCGTATTATTTTAGAATTACATAAGTATCAGTTCAGGGTAATACACTATGGTTAAGTGGGCAATCTTGGGCCCTGTGAAGAAATTAGAAAGGTAAGCTATTAATAGCCAAATGTTTAAACATTTAAGAAATCTGCAAAACAAGTTTTCTGAAGATAAAACTATTTGTGCAAATTACAAATTCTCTGATGAACTCTGTGATGTAGCTATGATTCTTAGCCCATAAACACAGGTACTCAATGAATAAAAAATATTTTTTAACTTAATCTGAATGGAGCTCACTATGATCTTGAGTTCATGGAAGATTCAGCCTCACTCATTCCACAGAGTATTACTGGGTGAGGGTTCTGGAGTATTCACACCAAAGTGTCAGCTGTCTAGCCATTTGTCATTGGCCTCTGTCTTGATTAACACACCAGCCATCACAGTCCTCACCTCCAGGATTCTGCTGCTTCCATACAGCACGTGAACATGGGGACATTATCATAGTAGGGACTGCAGTCTGTCCTCCAAAATTCATTCCCTCTTCTTTCCTGATGATGCAATTAGAGCTGGGCACATTGCAGCATTTCCAGATAATCACTGAACATATATGTGACTATGTGACTAAATTCCTTTCATTGGAATGTGAAAGGAAGTAGTATTTTCATCATGTACCTATGGACTGCTCATGATTTCTCATTACCTAAAATTTAATTGTTTTTTCAATAAGTAATTTAGCCAACTACAATGCTTTACATTTATTGGTATATTAATTTTAAAACTACTAAAGATTAAACTTTAGCTATAGGTTATAATGTTTGACTCCCAGATATATATATATATTTTACAACAATAGTGTGTATTTTTAGAAGGAAAAAAACCCCACCTAATTGCAACACTGTAACTCTTCATGTGTCTTATATATCTGTGTAGATAAATAAAAATACTTGATAAAAATTTTTTAATCATTCTAAAAAAAATCTGTAGTTGATCTGACTTTACTTAAATAATGTAAAATCTTCTCACGTATGATCTGATAAGCCTCTTATCAATGTTTCAATCTGTCTTTCAGCTCATGGGTTCACTGTTATTTAATGAACCATGAGCAGACTGAAGCTTGACACTTGTACTCTTAGAGAAACCAACACTGGTAATTAGTCTGAGTTTAATCAACAATGAAGGTGATCTCCATGCCTTTAAATTCCTATAAAGGGAAAGTGTGCTGCCAACAGGCTACAGCCTATAAAAGAAAATCTTTTTGGAGGCACCACTGAGAGGTGGCCAAGGAATATATCTGATAAAGGATATCTTTCTAGGGTTTGAACTTGAGCTAAAGAGACTTGATAACATTCAGTGCAAAGGCAGAAAGTAGGCACTTCCTATGTTTAAAAGGAGTCAGTCTGTCTTATGGACTGGAGAGTATTCTACTCTACCAAATGTACTAACATTTTCTGTGTTTCCTCCAACATTTGTTGGGGTCAGTTAAATTGATCAGTTAACCATGGTGAGCTAAATCCATATTTCACCAAAGGAACTTTAACCATGATAAGTTAAATCCATACTTCACCAAAGGAACTCACAAATTAATATTAGTCTTGAAGATAGGCTTAATAATAGGATAGAATTCTTGACTGTTTTCTTTTTGTGGAGAAAATTAGTATGTTTCTGTTGTACTGTGGACAGTTGCATTCTAATTGAGAAGTCTTTTTAAAAAAAATTGTGGGATGTATGTTCATCTTTGAACATTTCATTATGTCTGCAGTTCTTTTTATTTAATTATGACTATAGTTTCCTTGTAGTTTAATTTTGTCTGACCACAGAACCTTTACCTGTTCTGACTTTGTGTGTGGGCATATTAATGAGGGCTGGCTCTGACTTGCAGCATTTACCGGTATCTGTGGTGAAGATGCTCCAACTGTGGCTGGTTTCAAGTCACCAACATTTAAATAAACTTGCCAGCCAGCTCTTGTGAATCAGTGCTCACCCAGGGCCCCTGGGATTTCCTCTTCCTATATCCTCTGATGCTGTCCGTCCGTTTCTCTCTCTCACACACACACACATACACACACACACACATCATTTCATGGATTGATTGCATTTCAAGGAGAAAATGGCAAACTCATTCACATTACCCAACATTAAATTTCCTGTTACATATGCAGATGAACATGCAACAGAAGGAGGTTCCTCCTCTGTGTACCAGAGCTAGAGAACACATTAGCAGGCAGTGGGTATTTTGTTCTGAACTTTGAAAAATAAAAATGACTCCTGCTTAAAACTAAAGTTTCCCCAAGCAGCCAGATGGACTGAGGAAAATCTATCTGTCTTGTGTATGAAATATAGTAGATGGATACAAATACTAACCACTCATAATAGGTCCCTTAAAAAATACCTTACAGAAAAAGAAAATGTGGACATTTTACCCATGATGCAAAACATCATAATTTTTAGTAGTATTTATGATAGGAAAGGATAAGTGCCTTTATTCGTCTATTCTAATCCATAAGTGCGCTATTCATAAGTGCGTTTATTCGAATATATGTGTATTCGTCTTACATAAGAGGTCTAGAAATAAAGGGTCTCTAAAATAGTGAACAAAATGAAAATGCAAAGTCAATAGTTAAGATATTCATAGTTAAGACAGAGCTCATTTTAAGTGAATATCCAAGGAATTGTTTCCTTTTAAAGTTAGAAGATTAAAAAAAAGACATCTCAATTTTAGTGTGAAGAAAAAAACAATGTTGAAAAAACAATTATTGAATTAACAATCTGAACTATTGAGAAAAATCAGAAAAATATATAGGTTTAAGTGTGGTTTGAAATGATTTATAGGGACTTTTGGGTGACTCAGTTGGTTAAGAGTCTGCCTTCACCCAGGTCATAATCCCAGGGTTCTGGGATCAAGCCCCACATCTGGCTCCCTGCTCAGTGGAGTCTGCTTCTCCGCTCCCTCTATCCCTCCCCCCACTTGTGTTCTCTCCTTTGTTCTCTCCTTCTGTCTCTCAAATAAATGAATAAAATCTTAAGAAAAAGAAATGATTTATAGTGATAAAATTCACCCTGTAATGAACATCATAAAATTTCATGCTTTACAAAATTATGTTTAAAAAAACAAAATTCAACTAAAATTTAAATTATATAAAAGCAGTTGAATAGTGGACCTCATCAATAAATTTAATGTGTGAAAATGGATATAAACCATTTTATAGTATTTACATACTAAAATGTAAATGCTATCATTACTGCTATTAAATATTGATAAATCTGGTGATATAAGTAATGACATAAATAGTTCTGAGAAAAATGTAATTCTATTCCAGAGATGGTGAAAATGTATTTAATATATTTTTTAAAGATTTTATTTATTTATTTGACAGACAGAGATCACAAGTAGGCAGAGAGGCAGAGAGAGAGAGGAGGAAGCAGGCTGTCCGCAGAGCAGAGAGCCCGATATGGGGCTCGATCACACGACCCTGGGATCATGACCCGAGCGGAAGGCAGCGGCTTTAACCCACTGAGCCACCCAGGCGCCCTGGGTTGTGAAAATGTATTTAATAAGCATTTAAAATCATTCTGCATGTCTTAGTCCATGGAATAAAGTGTGAAGAACAGTAGAAAACCTTGGACAGAATATGTGTCTGTGTGTATGTATACAAACTTTACTGTTATTGCATATTATATAAACTTTTAACAAAAAACCTCTGGGAATCAATATCAGAGTTCATAAATAATAGGTAAAGCTTAATTTCCAGAAGTGAAAATATTGTAAGATAGTAGTAAATATACCAATTCACAATCTTTCTCTCTTGATCTTAGTGACTAAGACTGAGAATTTGAAGTAGGCTGTTGACTTTTTTGTATGGTTGGAGAGAAGTGAAATCATTAAATAGCAATGATAGATTTCAGTGATTGAAGGCAATAACCTGTAAGCACATTTTAATACCAATAATTGAGTTATAAATAAAGAAAACAAATTAGAATTGATGATTAGCAAAAGTTTCAAAAGTCTCAGACTGATGAAATTTTAGTTCTTCAGTATGTTTAAAAGATATATAATACAGCAAAGGAAGGCAGTAGTTTTGTTTTGTTTTGTTTTTTGTTTGTTTGGTTTGTTGTTTTGTTGTTGTTGTTGTTAAGAATTGCCATGAATTTTGCTTTCTCTGACCCACATTCCTTATTCTAGATCTTGATTTTCCTACTATATTTACAGAAGGATATTTAGATCCTTTAAAGTTGTGGATCAGAGTATGATAATAACTTAACAAAAAAGAATTATACCTTTGAATAGACACTTCTCACCTATTGTTTAAATATTCCTCAACTAAGTATTTGACATTTAAAGGAAACATCCATTTAATTATATTAATTCTTCTGAAAGAGGTAGAAATGTAGTTCAGGGACTCTATAGCTCATGAATGAAAAGTAGTGTGAATCCTTTTGTATGAAACTTTCTCATTTGAAGATATATGTTGAATAGAAGCATGTATAAATATAGAGACTAGCAAAATAAAACTCCTTGTGAAATACAGTATCTATCATTTTAGTTTCTATGTAAATCCTCTTCGTAAGTAGTCACTGGGCCTGGAGTAAATTAGTTTTGAGGAAATCATGTGGGATCTCTTTCTTGACTGTTGTAAGTCATTAAGGATAGCAAACATTGATATAGGTTGTAAATTGAGGAATATGAATTTTACTGGTTCAGTCATTGCAGAATATTTGAGGAAAATGATTATCTTTGGTATTTGCTTTACATTCCATTTAGGATTTATTCCTGAAGGGATTTGCATGTATCCACTGATATGAGTAACTACAGAAAGTTAATGATGAGAAAAGTAATAATCATCTGTTTCTTTTAGCAGTCGAGTTTAGTTTCCTTGTTCTTGCTTCCCACTTTTCATTTGGAAAAGCAACTTTTCTCCTAGGCAAAATTTTTCATGATAGGCAAATAAATATTATAGATACTGAGGACATGGTTCTGTTAACCCAGAATTTATATTTCCAGGGAATAGAAGTAAGAAGTATTCTAATGTTTACCTATTGTAATGTAATGACCAGAATACCCCGATCCACCCTTCAAAAGTTGGTGTCTGTTGTCATTGACACATTGTATCAGGTGAGCAATATATTGTAGTAATAATTCACCAAGGGATGAGACCTACGGTACAGTTGAAATTCTTCATTGTTTTACTATGACATACTTACTCAGATTTTGTTGAGTAATTGTCCGCTTGCAATCAGCCCAATTTCTCCAGTTGTGTTGTGTCTCCTCACATTCCTCCAGTTGTCTGAAACATTTTCCACTTGGGTGTGCTTTAGAGTCATGGATTTGGAATATGAGGAAACCATACATAGATTTACTTCACAATTAATGAAGGGCCTTTTATGACAAATCTTCCATGTAGGGGAAGGCAGCATAAGATAGTGTTGAGAATTCTTGAGGTTGAATCCTGGTTCTACTGTTTATAGCATATGCTATAATTGCTTAAACTCTGTGTTTAAGCAATCTGGAAATGAGGATCACAGTACTATCTTCCTCAGGTTTCAGTGAGCTTGAACTGAGTTACTCAAGCCATTCTTAGTATGCAGTTAACCCAGTTTTGTGTTAAATAATATACAGACATGGTGTGAGTGTAATCCATAAATACAGACCGTGCAGTGGTTTTTCTTTCCCATTCTCCTCTCTATAAAACCCTGTGTTGTGAATGACCAGGGGATACCTCTGCTCTTTTCTTGGTACTTTCTTGTATCATCTTGTTCTACTTCTGACAGTAATATTGATGACTCGAATCAGATCTACGATGTTGCAAGAGCACGTATTATCAAGAACTCCATTTCTCTGTAAATAATGAGTGTCAGTTTGTAGAGTACAGGACATCCTTAACTACAAAGACTTCAATAACCATGATTTCCTATTTAGGAAAATGTCCAGCAGAAACATTTCATATGTGAATTTTGCAACTTGCTGTACCTTATTTCTTTTCTTTTCTTTTTGTGACCCCTCCCCCCATCTCTTCTGGAAGGAGGGATCTTAGATAGACTCTGGGTTTCACGTTACTGAGTATTGTATGAAATATGTCTTTTGTTAAGTATCCCTTAGTTTATAGAATGTTACCTTTCCTTACTACAGCACCCCACTGGAGGGGACTAAAATCTTAGAGGCTGTTCAGGGCTTCATCTCAGTGTGAGCTTGCACTTATAAGTAAACAGTTTGAGTGCTGGGCACCATGCTGTCTGAGGACCCACTTGGACTTTCCAGCCTTCCTCCCGATATTCATCATATTTCCCTGTATAAATTTAACAGATATTGAAAGTTTGCTGATATTCTACAATTTATATACATATTGTTGGGTCCGTAATCAAAGGAACGAGACTGATACAAAGCAAAGGTCAAGCAAAGCTTTATTTCGCGCCAAGCATCAAGAATCAAACTGACCGGCCAGGGCCGTCTCTTACAAAGAGGCGACCCCTCTCTGCCTTACAGACTGGCTTTTATGGGCAAAGGCCATGTGGTTGGGCCTGGCCATGCACAGGTGGCCAATGACACAGAGAAAACTGCACAGTCAGGCTAGGTCACACATAAGTGACTAATTGAGTTACAATTTACCCCATAGTAGGCATTTGAACTACCCTATCACCTTGGTCAGAATTGGCGCCCAAAGGGTGGGGTCCACACACCTTGGTAGCTAGGGAGACAGTATGCGTGCCCCACTGATTGGATACCTCGGCCAGGCCTGACCCGCCCTTGTATTTGGACTTGTTACCTGGGACTGGTTTCAGGGACTTGTTTTTAAGCAAGTCCCCTGCGGGGAGCAGCAGTGTCTTGCGGAAGGGGGGCAGGGGCAGTTTAAGTTTTACTGCATAAACACCACAATGGCTATTCAACCGAAATGGAGCCATTTTGGCTAAATAGGCCCTTACAATATGTGTGTGTGTGTGTGTGTATGTGTGTGTATATATATATATATATGTATATATATATATATATATATAACTGCTAGACAGATTAAAAAAAGATGAGAGATTAAAAACAAGTATGTTTTAAAACTGTATTTGTATATAGCCAAAGAGGTAAACTGACACCATGACTGGAATTCAGAAGGATTGATTTTAGTTAAGGAAATACTCCCAGGTATAAGAGATGTTGGAAAACAGCTAGCTTTCTCCACACAATGGAGGTCTCCTGTCACTAGTAATATTCAGTCAAGATGGAGATTTCTACCAGGTTATCACTAGCATGAGTGAAACCTGGTTGGATTCTAAAATCAAATCCAAGATTTAAAAGAAAAAAATCAGAGTCACATGACTCCAGCCCTGGGAAAATGACCAGTGCTAGGACTCTTACAGATACTAAAACCTTGTGATTATAGCTTGCCAGTATATGTCAGCCACCATTAAGAAACAGTACTATTAACTGTAATATAAAACATACTTATTCCCCTCTTATCCATATTGCCCAATTTTATTTATCAGTGTTTTCTGGCATCTTGACAAACCTTCTCATTTGGTTTATAGGCAAAAATGTGAAACAAAAGAAAATAAGCCATGGCTGTAATTTGTCATACGTTATATTTACGAGGGTTGCCAGATAAAATACAAGGTGCCCAGTTTAATTTAAATTTTAGACAAACACCATCTTTTTTAGTTCAAATATGTCTCCAGTGTTGAGATATGTATGTGCTAGATCTGCCTGTCCTACCTATAACATACACTATGCACAATTCCTTTGATTTTAAAGATGGCTGACTATATCACCTATACCTTTGCAGAATAGAATACATAAAATAAACTTTGTTTGGCAAGATTTTATTTGGTACCATAGTTTATCCTTAATCTAACTGTAGGGTCATGTTTATTAATGGCATCTCTCATCCAAAGAATGCTTTGTTATTACTTTTAAATGTATATTTATCTGTAAAAGGAAGACATGCATACTATTAGTGGGTAACATCTACATTGGAGAAGAGAATGATTTTTCCAGTGTCTAGCTTGTGTGTGTGTATGTTGTTTTGTTTTAATATGTGACTCTTGACTTTATTTTATGTATTTATTTATTCATTTTATTACAGAAACATATTTTCAAAATGTAGACTATGGATATGTATAAGTACACGGCCCAATAAGCATGTTTCATAAAATAAATCCTCGGATTAGAGTTTTTATTGGTGCATTTATTGGTGCATTCTGTGTTTTACCATTGATTTCCCCTAAGTCACTTAAGCCACATTGAACCATTTTCTCCTATGCTGAAGTAGGCAGGTAATTTCAAATTATAACATAACTTTCTACACATTTCTAGTCTTATGACTACCAACATTGCTAATATGCCTATCTAAATATGATGAAAAATTTTCATGCAGATTGGTTTAGAATTTAAATTTGCTTGAGACCCCTGATATTAATACATTATAATTTTCTACAGAATAGCTTGTCTTCTTCCAGTTTCTATGAAAGTTAATTCTCACAAACTCTTCTTTAAAAAAAAAAAAAAAAAAAGTGGTAGAGGATTCCTATAGACCTTGAAGGGTATAGTTTACCATCACTGGTTATGAAGCTGAGCTGTTTTTTGATGGTTAAAGGCATTGTGATCCTATGTCTGGAGTGCATTTATATGGAGGGAAGGCTGTTTTGACTTTTCTTGTCTGCATCATTTCCTTTGGAGCTCATATCAATGCAAGGAAAATTAAGAGTAAATTATTCTATACTTGTGACATACATTCAAATTTCAGTATGGTGCTTTTCCAGAGATAATATACAAAAGATCGTATTTATCTGTATACTCTGATGAGTCATACTCAGATATAATGCCCTGCAAGTTGGAGAGAGGTAGAATGACACAGAATTGTTTTCAAACATCAATATCCCATTAAGACCTAGCCTACTGCAATTTGGGGGCCTGGCGTCTGGCTCTGGCACGCACTGACACTGCCCCCTAGTGGGCCAGCTCGATTGCCATCCTGTGTTTCTCTTGCTTCGTGGCTGTTTTCTTCTTTTATAAAGTATGGACTTGAATCACAATTAGAGGAGTGAGAACCAAATTAGGTAATTAGGTGAGAAAATGAAACAAGAATTTTAAGAACTAAATTTTGTTTGTGTTGCTCAGTATCTCTAGGAAACATGTAGTAAATGTAATTGGCCAAAATCCTGAGTAAGTCTTTACAGCAGATACACAACCAGCAGCATGACTGCTCCTCATATTTGAATTACAGTTACTTTTCATAGAAGTAGGGAAATAAAAAAGCACTTGAAGCTGTCATTTGAAATGAAGTTATATTTGTTTTAGTAATTGCACCCTTTGTAGTTGAACTCTCTAAGATGCTCACAACTGAGTGCATAATCTGCTTAAGTCATTACCTGTAAGGATTAATTCACTTTAGACCACTACCATAGTATTAGCATTTTTAAAAAGTACATTTTAAGACTCCCAGTATGGGAGCACTGTAGGAAATGATGTCAGATGTTATTAGCAAACAATGTAGAATGAAAAACTAGGCATAGTTTATTTCTTTGTTGTGGGGGTTGGTTGGTTTTTCTTCTGTGCATTTAACTTTAATGGGACTCCGGATTGTTTCTTTGAATCTTGCATAACAAATGAGATTTTTCAATATTCAGTGTGATTAAGGATAGTCATGTAAATAAAACATAGAATCATTAGTTGCTTTTCCCACCTGAACTATAATTGAGAGTTGTTATGTTTTGGATGATTTTATTACAAAATCTTTACCTGCTAGGGCTCTTTTTAAAGAAATACTGTAAGACTATTTCATTTTTTAAAACTATCTATTACATTTACAAGTAATGAGGAAGAATAATAGTAAGTGGATAGAATTATAGTTGAAAGAATTAATACCATACTTTATAAAGAAATACTATCTATGATAATCTCAGACATTATTTCACAGAGAGCAGTTCAGTGAGATGCTATAGTGTTTTCACTATAAAGGAGGACTGTGGTTGAAAAAAAAAATAAGAGAAATAGTAGATTTAAAAATGGTTTAGAAGGCTATTTCACTCTAGATGTCTTAGTACCTTGAATATGCCAGTGTCTGCCTCTGACAGGGATTGGGATGCAGTGTTTTCCAAATTAACTCTACATGAAAAGTAGTGTAGACAATATTGACCTCTTCAAATTTTCCAAATTCTTCAAATTTCTTTTTTCTTCAGTTTCTCCAAATGTTTTACTCTTTATGATTTCCACATTGTGTTTTTGCTTATATGTATGTGCACAAGTAGCTCCATGTGGCAATGGGGTTAGTGCAGGAAACAAGGATCTTTCCTTGAAGGTGAATCCTTTCCATGTCTGGCAGCTCATGGAAGGACACGTGCATCACTTAAATGTGATGGTGAAAGCTGCTACCTACAGTCACACTGTTTTACTTTGGTGTTAAACACAAATTTAGCTCCAGGACAAGATCTGAGGAGAGCCTGATCCTAGCCCACTTCTCTGTTGGATGACCAGCAGGTTTGAATAGAACACATCATCTTTTTTGGTTAAATTACAATAAAAAAAATGACTTTGTTATTGCAGAAATTTTCCCCAAACCTCCACTCTCTACAGAAGTGAATTTTGTAATTCTTGTTTTTTGTTTTTTGTTTTTTAAGTCAGACTCTAGTAACTGGTAGAAAATTTAAAAGCTTGATGGTTTTCTGTGGCAACTTATGAGAGGTTCATCATGTATATAACATTTATTTCTCATATTAGAAATATTCTTCAAGTCAATTAAATCAAAATAATTATTTAGAATATTGTAGACCTCAGCATGACTTGCATAACCTACTTCCAGAAATCATTATTTTTCTTAAAAATATTCAATGACTTTTATTCCTTTAACTGTAATTGAATGTATCCTTAATTCTCCTCATAATAAAGTTAATGACCTAAATTATTAAATGTGGGATTTCTTCCCCCTCCCCACTGATAAGAGTTAATTGAAAGTTTGAATAGTTACTTCCAGTGTTGTATTGTTTTTTAAAAAAAGTTTATTATTGTTAGATAACCAGTGATGGTAACTAATCTTTCTGAAGAAATGCACTTTCAGGGAACTGACCTCTTGGAAAGGCGTGAGGCATTCTCCCCAGATGAGCTGAAGGTGTCCCCTTGGAGGTACCCACCAGAGCTCGGCTTGCAATTGCATTCCGCACACTCTGTAATAAAATAACTTTGTTTTCTAAGGGTGTTCTCTAAATGCTCTACTATTTTCATTTAAAAAAAGAAAAAAAACAGCCAGGAAAGTGAAGTCCCAGTTGCTTTTAATTTGGAATGAGATAAATTCTTCTAATTACATGTAAGGGATAGCATTTGTTTATTTGAATGAAAATTCTCCATCCTAGGGAAATGCAGAATAAGATTCCAGAGATGCAGGATTCCTTTCAGATTACAGATTATAATTATGTTTTTGCTCCTGATTTTAATTGGAACTTTTGATGGACGCTTGGAAAAAAATCAATGTGGTAACATTATTTCAGGCAGATACTAAGAAGAAAAAGTAATATTGTTTTCTCCCTCTTTAGTTTTATTAGGGCAATTAATGCCAATTAGCTTGTTGTTAATATTATAAAATGACAAGTTGATTTTAACTCTCTTAGGACTGCATCCATTTCTCTTTCATAAATAATTTTTTGAACTAGGTTCAAGTTTCTATTCTATTGATTCTAGTCGTAAAATACATACTTTAATACATTGCAATCTTATGAAATAAAGAGAGTCTGTAGCTTTGTGAAGAACTAGGTTAATGGACAACATAAAAAGATTCAAGGAAAATTGAAATTTCAGTCAAAATCTTACTCAAGTTTCTTAACCTCTTCATTCAGATTTTCCTAGGATAAATATCTAATCAGAGTAAAGTAATCTATTTTTTTTCTCACTAAAGAGTTCTGAATTCCCCTAAAATGTATATTTCTCTAAAACACAAACTGAATGCATGCTCCAGGATTTGCATACAAATTTAAAAAAAAACAACTTGTTTTAATGTTCTAAATATTTAAAATTCAAATTGACATGAATGATAATAAGCTTATTCTAAATGGAAAATGATCCCTTTTGAGAAATTGGACACAGAAACCATTAGACTTCTTTTGGTCAGTATATTCTACATTTATAGGTATATGCTTTACATTGCGTGTTTTTTTAATTTTTAAGAGATTTTATTTCCTTATTTTTTTATTGTTTTCTTTATTATTATGTTCAATTAGCCAGCATATAAATACATCATTGATTTTTTTTAAGATTTTTTAATCTATTTATTTGTCAGATAGAGAATGCAGGAGCGAGCACAGGCAGACAGAGTGGCAGGCAGAGGCAGAGGGAGAAGCAGGCTCACGGCTGAGCAAGGAGCCCGATGTGGGACTCGATCCCAGGACCCTGGGATCATGACCAGAGCCGAAGGCAGCCGCTTAACCAACTGAGCCACCCAGGTGTCCCACATCATTGATTTTTGATGTGGTGATATTAAAAACTTATAAATAGACTCATAAAATCCTAAGCAAATAACATAATGGATATGTAAATGAACACCTGTAAGCATATATGTTTATACATATATGCATATAAATTCCAAGTTTACATTACTTTGGTTTTGTGGCAATTTTCTTCCTTTTTACCCATCTATACAAAATCATTTTTAAGTGTATGCTTCTGTGGCAGGTTTATCAATGAATGTCAGATCATTTAATATTTGTGTGATAACAATAAAATGTGCCATTACAGGGAGCTAAAATAGCTCATATACATGCATTACCTAAATTTAATCTAATTAACTCATGTACTTTATTAGATTTTAAAAATTAGACATGGCAAGTGAAATTACTCCTTGAATTTGTCATTTTTTTTTTCAACTATAAAGTATGTCTGGGCTGCTAGACTCTGTTCTGATTCCTAGGCCTTCCAATGTTCGCTTGTGATCTGCTTACATTTCCAGCATGATCATCAGTATCTTCTAGTTCTGCCATTGCAGGATTGAAAATTCACTCTTTCTTTTCCCTTTGAGAGCCATTACTATCTGCTTTCATCTCCCAGATACCTGCTTACCGTAACAGACTCTAACTGCTCTCTGCCTTATTATGTCAGCAGTGATCTGAAGGAGCCTACACCCAGCAGGATAAAAATGTCATTCCCTGACTAAAACAGGTTCCTGGGAGTGGTCTCCAAATTCTGCATAAACAGCTCCTGTCCATTTTCTCCAGTTGCCTTTCACTAAAAATAGCCCCTAACAACTTGGAATGTCTCAGCCTAACTCATCTGACTTGTTAGCCAAGAATATGACATTTCCTACTTCTTTCCCTTATGTGCGCATTCTTTTTTTTTTTTTTTTTTTTTCCCCTCTCAAGGTATCGTTAAAGGCATAGATCAACTAATTACATTTGGAAATCCTAATTGTCTTTGCCCACAGAGTCAGGATGTGAAAGGAGTATATGATTTTTTATGCAAACAAATTACTGACTGAATATTCTACTATTTTAGAAAGGAGGGTGCTAAAACTCTGAGAACAGAAATGAAATCTAAAATCATATGCATACTATCTAAAATAATTTGCATTCTTTTCATATTTTATTTTATTTTTTTTCCTTAAGCCTTTTTATTTAAATATATAATGTAACCCCACCACCCTCTCCCAACCCCTCTCCCCCCTACCCCCCTCAGTTTGTTTTATGACATTAAGAGTCTCTTTTGGTTTGTCTCCCTCCCGATCCCATCTTGTTTCATTTTTTCTTTTCCTACCACCTTAACTCCCACCCCCGTTGCATCTCCACTTCCTCCTATCAGGGAGATCATGTGATAGTTGTCTTTCTCCAATTGACTTATTTCACTAAGCATAATACACTCTAGTTCCATCCATGTCCTCGCAAATGGTAAGATTTCATTTCCTTTGATGGCTGCATAGTACTCCATTGTGTATATATACCACATCTTCTTTATCCATTCATCTGTTGATGGACATCTAGGTTCTTTCCATAACTTGGCTATTGTGGACATTGCTGCTATAAACATTTGGGTACATGCACCCCTTTGGATCACTACATTTGTATCTTTAGGGTAAATACCCAGTAGTGCAATTGCTGGGTCATAAGGTAGGTCTATTTTCAATTTTTTGAGGAACCTCCATGCTGTTTTCCAGAGTGGTTACACCGGCTTGCATTCCCACCAACAGTGTAGGAGGGTTCCCCTTTCTCCACATCCTCACCAGCATCTGTCATTTCCTGACTTGTTCATTTTAGCCATTCTGACTAGTGTGAGGTGGTATCTCATTGTGGTTTTGATTTGTATTTCCCTGATGCCCAGTGATGTGGAACACTACTTCTTGTGTCTGTTGGCTATCTGGATGTCTTCTTTGCAGAAATGTCTGTTCATGTCCTCTGCCCATTTCTTGATTGGATTATTTGTTCTTTGGGTGTTGAGTTTGCTAAGCTCTTTACAGATTTTGGATACTAGCCCTTTATCTGATATGTCATTTGCAAATATCTTCTCCCATTCTGTCAGTTGACTTTTGGTTTTGTTGACTGTTTCTTTTGCTGTGCAAAAGCTTTTGATCTTGATGAAGTCCCAATATTTCATTTTTTCCCTTGCTTCCCTTGCCTTTGGCATTGTTCCTAGGAAGAAGTTGCTGTGGCTGAGGTCAAAGAGGTTGCTGCCTGTGTTCTCCTCAAGGATTTTGATGGATTGCTTTCTCACGTTGAGGTCCTTCATCCATTTTGAGTCTATTTTCGTGTGTGGTGTAAGGAAATGGTCCAATTTCATTTTTCTGCATGTGGCTGTCCAATTTTCCCAACACATTTGTTGAAGAGGCTGTCTTTTTTCCATTGGATGTTCTTTCCTGCTTTGTCGAAGATTAGTTGACCATAGAGTTGAGGATCTATTTCTGGGCTCTCTATTCTGTTCCATTGATCTATGTGTCTGTTTTTGTGCCAGTACCATACTGTCTTGATGATGACAGCTTTGTAACAGAGCTTGAAGTCTGGAATCATGAGGCCACCAACTTTGGCTTTCTTTTTCAATATTCCTTTGGCTATTCGAGGTCTTTTCTGGTTCCATATAAATTTTAGGATTATTTGTTCCATTTCTTTGAAAAAATTGGATGGGATTTTGATAGGCATTGCATTAAATGTGTAGATAGCTTTAGGTAGCATAGACATTTTCACAATATTTATTCTTCCAATCCATGAGCATGGAACATTTTTCCGTTTCTTTGTGTCTTCCTCAATTACTTTCATGAGTACTTTATAGTTTTCTGAGTATAGATTCTTTGCCTCTTTGGTGAGGTTTATTCCTAGGTATCTTAGGTTTTTGGGTGCAATTGTAAATGGGATTGACTCCTTAATTTCTCTTTCTTCTGTCTTGTTGTTGGTGTAAAGAAATGCAACTGATTTCTGTGCATTGGTTTTATATCCTGACACTTTACTGAATTCCTGCACAAGATCTAGCAGTTTTGGAGTGGAGCCTTTTGGGTTTTCCACATATAGTATCATATCATCTGCAAAGAGTGATAGTTTGACTTTTTCTTTGCCGATTTGGATGCCTTTAATTTCTTTTTGTTGTCTGATTGCTGAGGCTAGGACTTCTAGTACTATGTTGAATAGCAGTGGTGATAGTGGACATCCCTGCCGTGTTCCTGACCTTAACGGAAAAGCTCTTAGTTTTTCTCCATTGAGAATGATACTTGCAGTGGGGTTTTCATAGATGGCTTTGATAATATTGAGGTATGTGCCTTCTATCCCTACACTTTGAAGAGTTTTGATTAGGAAGGGATGTTGCACTTT